>CM072246.1:43677970-43710470 GCA_036851935.1 Coregonus suidteri | reverse complement strand
GCGTTCAACCCCCCAGATGGATCCTTCTGAAATCAACTCAGGCTTTTAAAACATTTTTTTCACAAACTGTATCAATCAGAAAACAAAAGTTTAAAGGAGGATATAGACTAGTATTATAAGTGAACCAGAGAATATGAATATGAAATATTACCTCAGGTGAGTTGTTGGAGGCAATCAATAATCTACTAAATGGGAAGTCTCCTGGTAATGAAGGATTCCCAGTGGAATTTTATAGACACTTTGTCACAAATTACTAAAGCCTATGTTACAATAATAAGCCATTTAGCAGACGCTTTTATCCAAAGCGACTTACAGTCATGTGTGCATACATTTTTTACGTATGGGTGGTCCCGGGGATCGAACCCACTACCCTGGCGTTACAAGCGCCATACTCTACCAATTGAGCTACAGAGGACCTCTTATGCTCACAGCAGCTGTAGAGAAAAAATGAACTTCCCCAGTCACTATGTTTGGCTACAATCACCCTACTTAACAAGAAAGATAAGGATCCATTGTCATGCAGATCCTTCCTCCCAGTATCACTCTTGAATGTGGATTACAAAATCATCGCTAAGGTATTGGCTTTTCACAAAAAGTTGATTCACTCAGATCAAACAGGGTTTATACAGAACATGATGTCTTCAGACAATCAAAATATATATATATATATAATCCATCACACCAAGGATTTGAATGCTCCAAAAGTAGCAATATCAATAGATGCTGAAAAAGCATTCGATAGGGTGGAATGGGCATATTTAGTGGCTGTATTAAAAAAGTTTAGTTTTTATTTTATTTCCTGTATTGAGCTATTGTACAAATTCCCATAAATAATCTATATGAACAAATGGACAGGTCTCTGAACCATTTAAGTTATCAAAAAGGACCAGACAGGGATGCCCTTTGTCTAGTTATTTATTTTCTTTAGCCACAGAACCCCTAGCATCAATAATTAGAACTCATGGCTCAATCCGCGGTATAGAGATTGGTGGAGATCAACATGTGATATCATTGTATGCAGATTACATTGTACTTTATTTATCTGAACCAGAACAATCTTCTGTAATTTATTTTACTATTTTATTGGAGACATATGGTGCTGTATCAGGATTCAAAGTGAATTGGTAGAACACTGAAACGATGCCCGTTTCTAATTAGGACTCAAGTTTAGAAAGTACATTTAAGAGGAATTTGAAATAACTGGGTGTACTGATAATCTGGAGGAGGCATATAAAATCAATTACTTTCCTTTAATAGATCAGATTTAATCAGATTTTCAGAGATGGAGATCTCTCCCTATTTTAGATGTAAAGACACAGGTGTAAACTACTTAAGTCGTTTTTTGGGGATATCTTTACTATTTAGTACTTTTACTTTTACTTCACTACATTCCTAAAGAGAATTATGTACTTTTTACTCCATACATTTTCCCTGACACCCAAAAGTACTAGTTACATTTTGAATGCTTAGCAGGACAGGAAAATGGTCCAATTCACTTATCATCTGGCGTACTCACTAAATACAAATGTCTGAGTGTTGGAGTGTAAATGATGCCTGTGTGTGGGCGCGTGCCCCTGGCTATCTGTAAATGATGCCTGTGTGTGGGCGCGTGCCCCTGGCTATCTGTAAATGATGCCTGTGTGTGGGCGCGTGCCCCTGGCTATCTGTAAATGATGCCTGTGTGTGGGCGCGTGCCCCTGGCTATCTGTAAATGAAAAAATAAAAAAATGAAAATGGTGCCGTCTGGTTTGCTTAATATAAGGAATTTTAAATGATTTATACTTTTACTTTTGATACTTAAGTATATTTTAAAACAAATACTTATAGACTTTTATTCAATAAGTATTTTACTGGGTGACTTTCACTTTTACTTGAGTCATTTTCTATTAAGGTATCTTTACTTTTACTCAAGACAATTGGGCACTTTCCACTTCTGTATACCAAGGTTGGTGTCTTCTATTGGCAAATGTGCAATCGTTCCATTCGAGACTATTTTATCAACGGACATTAAGAACTGTAATATACTATGCTTCTCCGAACAAGGACATCGATAATACATACTGAACAAAAATATAAAAGCAACAATTTCAACGATTTTACTGAGTTACAGTTCATATAAGGAAATCAGTCAATTGTATTAAATAAATTAAGCCATAATCTATTGATTTCACATGACTGGGCAGGGGCGCAACCATGGGTGGGCCTGGGAGGGCATAGGCACCCACCCACTTGGGAGCCAGTCCCAGCCAATCAGAATGAGTATTTCCCCAAAAAAAGGCTTTATTTCAGACAGAAATACTCCTCAGTCTTTTATCAGCTGTCCGGGAGGCTGGTCTCAGATGATCCTGCAGGTGAAGAAGCCGGATGCGGAGGTCCTGGGCTGGCGTGGTTACACGTGGTCTGCCGTTGTGAGGCTGGTTGGACGTACTGCCAAATTCTCTAAAAGGACTTTGGAGGTGGATTATGGCAGATAAATTAACATTCAATTATCTGGCAACAGCTCTGTTGGACATTCCTGCAGTCAGCAGGCCAATTGCACGCTCACTCAAAACTTGAGACATCTGTGGCATTGTGTTGTGTGACAAAACTGCACATTTTAGAGTGTTCTTTTATTGTCCACAGCACAAGGTGCACCTGTGTAATGATGATGCTTTTTTAATCAGCTTCTTGATATGCCACACCTGTCAGGTGGATGGATTATCTTGGCAAAGGAGAAATGCTCACTAACAGGGATGAACACAAATGTGTGCAAAACATTTTGGGAGAAATTAACTTTTTTGTTTCTGGGATCTTTTATTTCAGCTCATGAAACATGGGACCAACACTTTACATGTTGCCTTTATATTTTTGTTCAGTATAAATCTAGCTGGTTTTTCAACGCATCGGCAGGACAGAACGGCAGCGTCCGGTAAGCTCAAGGGGGGAGGTGTGTGTCTCTTTGTTAACAGAAGCTGGTGATCTCTAATGTTAAGGAAGTCTCGTGGTTCTGCTCGCCTGAGTTAGAATACCTCATGATAAGCTGTAGACCGTACTATTTACCAAGAGAGTTTTCATCTATATTTTTCATAGTTGTCTATTTACCACCACAAACCGATGCTGGCACTAACACCGCACTCAACGAGCTGTATAAGGCCATAAGCAAACAGGAAAATGCTCACCCAGAGGTGGCACTCCTAGTGGCCGGTGATTTTAATGCAGGAAAACAAAAATCCACTTCACCGAATTTCTACCAGCATGTCACCTGTGCAACTACAGGGATAAAAACTCTAGATCACCTTTACTCCACACACAGAGACGCATTCAAACCTGCTTACAAACAACTCACAGGAAGTACCAATGACAGGCTCAATATGGTCTGATGAAGCAGATGCTAAGCAACAGGACTGTTTCACACAGACTGGAATATGTTTCGGGATTCATCCGATATCATTGAGGACTAAACCACATCAGTCACAAGCTTCATTAATAAGTGCATCAACGACGTCGTCCCCACAGTGACCATGATATCCCAACCAGAAGGTTTACAGGCAACATCTACACTGAGCTAAAGACTAGACCTTTCAACGAGCAGGACACTAACCCGGACACTTATAAGAAATCCCACTGTGCCCTTTGAAGAACCATCAAACATGTGAGGTGAGAGACCTGGCAGTGGGGTGCCATGACAACAACAACCACTCCCTAAATGTGGGCTAAACAAAGGAGCTGATCATGGACTACAGGAAACGGATGGCCGAGTGTGCCCCCATTCACATCGACAGAGTATAGAGGGTTGAGAGCTTCAAGTTCCTCTGTGTCAACATCACTAAGGACATATCATGGTCCAAACACACAAACACAGTCGTGAAAGAGGGCACGACAATGCCTCTTTCCCCTCAGGAGGTTGAAAAGTTTTGGCCCTCAGATCCTCATAAAGTTCTACAGCTGCACCACTGAGAGTATTTTGACTGGATGCATCACCGCTTGGTATGGCTGCTCGGCATCCGACTGCAAGGCGCTACAGAGGGTAGTGCGTACGGCCCAGTACATCACTGGGGCTGAGCTCCCTGCCATCCAGGATCTCTATACCAGGCGGTGTCAGAGGAAGGCCCTAAAAAATTGTCAAAGACTCCAGCCACCCAAGTCATAGACTGTTCTCTCTGCTACCGCACGGCAAGCGGTACCGGAGCGCCAAGTCTAGGTCCAAAAGGCTTCTTTATTTATTTATCTTAATTGTTTTGCACCTTTATACTGGCTCTATATCACTCACTAGACTCTACCCACACACTCACACATACTACACTGACACTCCAACACACACACACAAACACAACGGCTCGGATGTGGCAGGGCTTGAAAACTATTACAGACTACAAAGGGAAACTCAGCCGCGAGCTGCCCAGTGACACGAGCCTACCAGATTAGCTAAATTACTTCTATGCGCGCTTCGAGGCAAGTAACACTGAAGCACGCATGAGAGCATCAGCTGTTCCGGATGACTATGTGATCACGCTCTCCGTAGCCGCTGTGAGTAAGACTTTTACATATGTCAACATTCACAAGGCCGCGGGGCCAGACGGATTACCAGGACGTGTACTCCGAGCATGCGCTGACCAACTGGCAAGTGTCTTCACTGACATTTTCAACCTCTCCCTGACTGAGTCTGTAATACCAACGTTTCAAGCAGACCACCATAGTCCCTGTGCCCAAGAACACTAAGATAACCTGCTTAAATGACTACCGACACGTAGCACTCACATCTATAGCCATGAAGTGCTTTGAAAGGCTGGTCATGGCTCACATCAATACCATTTTCCCAGAAACCCTAGACCCACTCCAATTTGCATACCACCCCAACAGATTCACAGATGATGCAATCTCTATTGCACTCCACACTGCCCTTTCCCACCTGGACAGCATTCAACATCATAGTGCCCTCAAAGCTCATCACTAAGCTAAGGACCCTGGGACTAAACACCTCCCTCTGCAACTGGATCCTGGACTTCCTGACGGGCCGCCCCCAGGTGGTAAGGTTAGGTAACAACACATCTGCCACGCTGATCCTCAACACGGGGGCCCCTCAGGGGTGCGTGCTCAGTCACCTCCTGTACTCCTTGTTCACCCACAACTGAGTGGCCAGGCACGACTCCAACACCATCATTAAGTTTGCCGACGACACAACAGTGGTAGGCCTGCTACGATGAGACAGCCTATAGGGAGGAGGTCAGAGACCTGGCCGTGTGGTGCCAGGACAACAACCTCTCCCTCAACGTGACCAAGACAAAGGAGATGATTGTGGACTACAGGAAAAAAAGAGGACTGAGCACGCCTCCATTCTCATCGACGGGGCTGTAGTGGAACAGGTTGAGAGCTTCAAGTTCCTTGGTGTCCACATCACCAACAAACTATCATGGTCCAAACACACCAAGACAGTCGTGAAGAGGGCACAACAAAGCCTATTCCCCCTCAGGAGACTGAAAAGATTTGGCATGGGTCCTCAGATCCTCAAAAAGTTATACAATTGCACCATCGAGAGCATCCTGACTGGTTGCATCACCGCCTGGTATGGCAACTGCTCGGCCTCCGACCGCAAGGCACTACAGAGGGTAATGCGTACGGCCCAGTACATCACTGGGGCCAAGCTTCCTGCCATCCAGAACCTATATACCAGGCGGTGTCAGAGGAAGGCCCTAAAAATTATCAAAGACTCCAGCCACCCTAGTCATAGACTGTTCTCTCTACTACCGCACGGCAAGCGGTACCGGAGCGCCAAGTCTAGGTCCAAAAGGCTTCTTAACAGCTTCTACCCCCAAGCCATAAGACTCCTGAACAGCTAATCATGGCTACACGGACTATTTCTTAGTACTCCTTGTATATAGCCATGTTACTACCTGGTACTCCTGTACATTGACTCAGTACTGATACTCCTGGACATTGACTCAGTACTGGTACTTCCTGTATATAGCCTCGTTATTGTTTTATTGTGTTACCATTTCCTTTTTTATTTAGCAAATATTTGTCTTACTTTTTAACTCTGCGTCGTTGGGAATGGGCTACACCTGTTATACTCGGCGCATGTTACCAGTAACATTGTATTTGATTATTCCGGGACCTGCCAGTTTAAATTCCATCCAACTTTTTAAAATAATATAAATGACCTCCTCTCCAATTTTATTTGGAATGGAAAGACCACGAGTCAAATTGACTGTTTTCCACTTCCCCCCACGAAGCTAGAGTTCCTGGACTAACTCATATGAAGCTGTATTAGGGTGCACCTTGACTTAAACAATGGACAGCAGACTCTCCTTGTGCATGGAGGAGTATCATAACACCTTATGGTCTAAAATATATTCACTACTTTGGGTCCAAGGCGTTGAAGAAAAAAAAAAAAGGCAATCCAATGATTCTCAATTCCATTTGTAAAGAAGTTGATTGCCACGTTATTTTCAAGGGTTGATTGAAACTCTACCTGAGGGACCTATAAGGAAAACATGGGAAACAGATCTAAAGGAAGAAATTGAGAAGAACCATTGGTCACAGATATGTGAAAATGTCATCCTGCTCCTACAACCTAAGAAAACTACTGTAATTTAAAATAATTCATAGGAATTACTACACTCCTGCCAGAATGCATGTAATGCACCCAGAAATGTCATATCTCGGTTGGAGAAGCAAAAAGCTCAAAGGAACCCTATTGCATGTGCTGTGGTCCTGTGACAAACTGACACTATTCTGGGATAATGTATGTGCTATAGTGGAGGCTCCTCAGAGGAGGAAGGGGAGGACCATCCTCCTCGGTGAATTCCATGAACATAAAAATAGTGAAACATTAGATAAAACTATACTAAATATATTCACGTCACCAAATAATTGATTAAAACACACTGTTTTGTAGTTAAGGTCTACAGTAGCCTCAACAGCACTCTGTAGGGTAGCACCATGGTGTAGCCGGAGGACAGATAGTTATTGTCCTCTTCTGGGTACATTGACTTCAATACAAAACCTAGGAGGCTCATGGTTCTCACACCCTTCAATAGACTTACACAGTAATCATGGCAACTTCCGGAGGACGTCCTCCAACCAATCAGAGCTCTTGCAGCATAAACTGACATGTTGTCCATTCAATCAAAGGATCAGATAATTAATCTAGTCCTGAAAGCATAAGCTACAGCTATCTAGCACTGCAGTGTAAAATGTGGTGAGTAGTTGACTCAAAAAGAGAGAAAGACAATAGTTGAACAGTTTTAAACAAATTAATTTCTTCCAAAATTAAGTACAAGCAAGAGAGAGAGAGAGAGAGAGAGAGAGAGAGAGAGAGAGAGAGAGAGAGAGAGAGAGAGAGAGAGAGACAGAGAGAGAGAGAGAGAGAGAGAGAGAGAGAGAGAGAGAGAGAGAGAAAGAGAGAGAGAGAGACCAAGAATTCACAAAATGGGACAAACACCAAATTGAGACTCTGCATGCAGAATTCTGCAAAAACATCCTCCGTGTACAACGTAAAACACCAAATAATGCATGCAGAGCAGAATTAGGCCAATACCCGCTAATTATCAAAATCCAGAAAAGAGCCGTTAAATTCTATAACCACTTAAAAGGAAGCGATTCCCAAACCTTCCATAACAAAGCCATCACCTACAGAGAGATGAACTTGGAGAAGAGTCCCCTAAGTAAGCTTGTCCTGGGCCTCTGTTCACAAACACAAACAGACCCCACAGAGCCCCAGGACAACAACAACAACACAATTAGACCCAACCAAATCATGAGAAAACAAAAAGAGAATTACTTGACAGATTGGAAAGAATTAACAAAAAAAAACAGAGCAAACTAGAATGCTATTTGGCTCTAAACAGAGAGTACACAGTGGCAGAATACCTGACCACTGTTTACTGACCCAAACTTAAGGAAAGCTTTGACTATGAACAGACTCAGTGAGCATTGCCTTGCTATTGAGAAAGGCCGCCGTAGGCAGACCTGGCTCTCAAGAGAAGAAAGGATATGTGCACACTGACCACAAAATGAGGTGGAAACTGAGCTGCACTTCCTAACCTCCTGCCAAATGTATGACCATATTAGAGACACATATTTCCTCCGATTACAGAGATCCACAAAGAATTCGAAAACAAACCCAATTTTGATAACTCCCTTATCTACAGTGTGTCATCACAGCAGCAACATTTGTAACCTGTTGCCACAAGAAAAGGGCAACCAGTGAAGAACAAACACCATTGTAAATGCAACCCATATTTATGTTTATTCATTTTCCCATTTGTACTTTAACTATTTGCACATGTTTACAACACTGTATATAGACATAATATGACATTTGAAATGTCTTTATTCTTTGGGAACTTCTGAGTGTAATGTTTACTGTTAATATTTATTGTTTATTTCACTTTTGTTTACTATCTACTTCACTTGCTTTGGCAATGTTAACACACGTTTCCCATGCCAATAAAGCCTTTAAATTGAATTGAGAGAGAAAGGGAGAGAGAGAGAGAGAGAGAGGGAGACAGAGAGAGAGAGAGAGAGAGAAAGAGAGAGAGAGAGAGAGAGAGAGACAGCTAGCTATATTTCTTAGTATATATTTTTTCACTTTCACTTTCACTTACTTAGCTAGTGTCAAATGCAGCGAGCTAGTTTGGCCTTCTCAAATACCCGGCTCAAACAGAGAGGGTTGCTATATTAGCTAGCTGGCTATGGCTATCCATCACTGGAACTCTTCCAAGTCAAGGTAAGCTTTTGGTTGTATTAATGTATTGCCACCGTCGCCCGCAGGTGTAACTACTAAACTGATTGCTGTTGTCTACACTGTACTGCTTGATTGTAGCGTGTTGACTAATGCGTTAGTTCCAATGACTTGACTACGATGTAGGCTGTGTGTAGCGGTTAGTAGTCATGATATAAAAGTTTGGCTTGGAAAGGTTTTTTCACCTTGTCACAGACAGCTGATGTGTTGTGAATTCCACAAGCGAAGGGAAAAGGTGAGAGGAGGAGAGCGCATAGATACTGTAGATGCGAGAAGGAATTCTATACAGCATACAACAAGCTGTTTGTATGTGTCTGGTATGAAAGTGAACTGTGTTTGCATGTGATGAGGGGTGTATTCATTGCGCCGATTCTGTTGTGAAACGTTTCTTAAATGGAAGCAAACGGAATCAAAATGGGATAAACATACCTGGTGTTTTGAATTGTATTTACATTCAGTGTGTAACCTACTAGCAATCACTTCTGATGTATAAACCCACATCAAGGTACTGACACTAACCTGTATATACAACCACTCCAGTACCCCTGCACATTGAATAAGGTACTGACACTGACCCGTATATTCAACCACTCCAGTACCCCTGCACATTGAATAAGGTACTGACACTGACCTGTATATCCAACCACTCCAGTACCCCTACACATTGAATAAGGGACTGACACTGACCTGTATATACAACCACTCCAGTACCCCAGCACATTGAATAAGGTACTGACACTGACCTGTATATACAACCACTCCAGTACCCCTGCACATTGAATAAGGTACTGACACTGACCTGTATATACAACCACTTCAGTACCCCTGCACATTGAATAAGGTACTGACACTGACCTGTATATACTTGTAGTTGTTGTGTTTTAAATTTGTATTCTATTTTCTATGATGATTATTATCACTACATTTGGGAAAGAGTTTGGAAATAATGTCACTGCTTTACACTGTATCGTGGTGAATAAACTCTGAAACTTGAAACTTAAGGTCATAGCGAATCTATTGGCTCCTCAAAGATGAGTAGAAACTAAATAAAAACCTGTCTGCTTTCTTAATAACCCAGATACCCACTCTGATTATTATTCATGCTTTTCCACTGGATTGATCACTGACTTGTTGCTTCTTATTAATGTAGTGTCAACACAACACACACACACACACACACACACACGCACACACCACCTCTCCTAGAAGATAAATATGTTATCACCCTGATAAGCACAAAAATGAAAGGAAAAAAAAACATGAAAGTCAAATAGAGGAAATAAGGCTATCAAAGGCACTATCTGCCATCTTGTTTATTTACAACGTGTGGTGTGTGGTGTGTGGTGTGTGTGGTGTGTGGTGTGTGTGTGGTGTGTGGTGTGTGGTGTGTGTGTGGTGTGTGGTGTGTGTGTGTGGTGTGTGTGTGGTGTGTGGTGTGTGGTGTGGTGTGTGGTGTGTGTGTGGTGTGTGTGTGGTGTGGTGTGTGTGTGGTGTGTGGTGCGTGTGTGGTGCGTGGTGTGTGTATGGTGTGTGTGTGTGGTGTGTGTGTGGTGTGTGTGTGTGGTGAGCTAGTTCTTTGTTCAGTGTGAGATAACGTCACATCTCATGCCTCCCTCATAGCAGCAGGCCTGGGGGCAGTTATTCTGAGGGGTCTCCTGAGCTGGAGCCTGAGGCGGCCGTTGGAGATGTGGGGCCAGTGAGGGGCCAGTGATGGTCCGGTGAGGGTCCGGTGAGGGTCCGGTGAGGGTCCGTTGGAGATGTGGGGCCGGTCAGGGGCCGGTGAGGAGCCGTTGGATATGTGGGGCCAGTGAGGGGCCAGTGATGGTCCGGTGAGGGTCCGGTGAGGGTCCGTTGAGGGTCCGTTGAGGGTCCGGTGAGGGTACGGAAGGGACGGTGGGGCCGTTGGAGTTGAGGGTCCGTTGAGGGTCTGGTGATGGGCCGCGGGGCTGTTGGAGATGTGGGTCCGGTGAGGGGCCGTTGATGGCCTCTCCAGCCAAGCTGGAGTAATTTACATTGACAAAGCTGTCAGGGTGGAGGAGGCCTCCCGCATCGTGATGGATGCAGACCTGGGACAGACCAGGTGTCATGGTTACACCTGTCACCAGAGGGCAGCAGAGACCTGTCATGGTTCCACCTGTCACCAGAGGGTGGCAGAGACCGCCCTAGAGACTATAATGACACTCAGGTGTTTTCAGTTTACTAATTATGATTTCGTTTTTAGAGAGTGGTGTTTTCTGTTACCCTATGCAGAAGCTTGATTTGTTTGCCGTGTGCATTGTCTCCTGAGTGAGTTTGAGTCATAGTGTTTGTTCTTTTCCCAGTTTTACCTTATGTTGAACGTTTTCCAGTAAAGTATTTATGTTTTCCCTAGACCATTGGTTCCTCGTCTGGTTCTCTTCTCTGCTCCTGGGTTCTACCTCACCACATCACAGCTTGCTTCTGCCTCCAACATGAACCCAGCAGAGATCGACCAGATCAAGAATGTTATAACCCACCTAGGAGCACTGCTGGGGCGGCAGCAAGAACAACTCTCCCAAATATTCGAGACTCTCCAGACACTTGCCGACTCCCTCCAATCACTGCACACCCCCAGCCCAGGAGGAGCCACTGCCCAAGTGTCAGCGCCCAGTGCTTCAGTCGTTGCCGTAGATCCCCCAGGGAACCTGCACCGGGAACCCAAGATTCCAGCCCCTCACTCAATGCTTGTGTTCGAGCTACAGCCCTCCTCATTCGACATCGTCTCCCTACTCTCGGGCAAAGCCCTGGCAACGGGGTGTGGGAACAGCAGCCACCATCTTGCAGCTCCATATCAGCCTTTACTTCCGAGTTGCAAACGAGTCTTCGACCACCCAGTCGGCAGACGAGAAGAGTCGAGCTGGCTATTCAACCTCCTGCAAGGGGCCAGAACAGTGGCAGATTTCGACATTGATTTATGCATCCTCACCACCGAGAGTGGGTGGAATACAGAGTCACTGGTCACCACCTTCCACCAGGGTCTGTCTAACTCTATCAAGGAGGAACTGGCCTCTCGGGAACTGGAAGAGGACCTCGAGTCCCTGATAACGCTGGAAATCAAGATCGACAACCGCATCCGAGAACGAGTGAAACAGCGCCCCCTTGACACCACCCCAGTGTCCAGGGTTTCCGAGTACCCCAAGCCCCCTGAGCGAAGCATTGAGGGGCCCATTCAGCTGGGACGCACATGTCTGAGCCCACAGGAATGCGGCAGGCGCATGCTTGAAGGCTGCTGCCTCTACTGCGGAGGTCTCGGCCATCTCCGTTCTACATGCCCAGAACTGACGGGAAGACCCTGACGAGCTGTGCAGTGACCCCCAGGATACCCAGTCACCACCTGTCACTACCCGCAACCCTCCACTGGGACAACCGTCAGCACCAATTTCAATCCTTCGTGGTCTCCGAGGCTGCGGATAATTTCATCGATCAGGACCTCGCCAGAGAATTACAAATTCCCTGAGGGAAATTACCCATCCCTCTGCAGATTCAAACCCTCGATGGATGCCCCATCGGCTCCGGCCAGGTGGAATATCAGCCCATTCAACTGCAGGTCAGGGTGAACCACTCAGACACTCTTAGCATTTTTCTGATCACTGGTCCCGAGAACCACCTTATCCTAGGGTACACCTGGTTAGCGCAACATAACCCACTAGATTTGGGAAATAACTGCCAGACTAAATGCCTAAGAACCCCACCAAGAGCCTCGCCGCGTCCATTGAAGCCCAAGACTTCTCCGCTCTCCCTCCAGAAAACTTCGACCCCCGGGAAGCCTTCACTAAGAAGCAAGCCGCCACCCTCCTCATCGACTATACGACTATAGCTCCTACCCAGCTCTACCCCTCCCCAGGGCCGTCTTTACTCCCTCTTGGCCCCTGAAGCATCAGCCATGGATTACTATTTCGGGGGGGCCGCTGGAGGCAGGCTTAATTCGTTCCTCAACCTCCCTGGCCGGTGCATTACGGTCAAGAACAGTTACCCCCTACCCCTGATGTCCTCTGCCTTGGAGCTGGCCCAAAGGGCCCGACTCTTCACCAAACTGGATCTCTGAAACGCTTACAATCTGGTGAGAATCAGGGAGGGAGATGAATGTAAAACTTCCTTTAACACCCCTAGTGGCCACTATTAATATCTAGTTATGCCATTTGGATTATCGAACTCACCGGCGGACTTACAAGCATTGGTCAATGACACTCTTAGGGACATGTTGAATCGTTTCATCTTTGTTTACCTCAACGACATCCTGATCTTCTCTAAGACCCTTCCAGAACACACCCTACACGTCCGCCAAGTCCTGAAATGCCTTTTGCAGAGTCACCTATACGTTAAAATAGAGAAGTGTGAGTTCAACGTATCCCAAGTCTTCTTCCTGGGCCACATTATCTCTACCGCCGGCATCCAAATGGACCCCGTAACGGTTAAGGCGGTCACCGACTGGCCCCGTCCCGCCTCACTGAAACAGGTCCAGTGGTTCATCGGGTTTTCCAATTTTTTACAGACGTTTTATACTCAACTTTGGGGCGGTGGCAGCGCCTCTCACGGCCCTAACCCGTCAATCCCAGACCCGCTTTTGCTGTACCCCTGAAGCTGACAGGGCGTTCGCGGACTTCAAGAGATGTTTCACCTCCGGACCCATCCTCATTAATCCTGACCCTGCTCGCCCCTTCGTGGTAGAGGTGGACGCCACAGATACGGGAGCAGGGGTGGTCCATTCACATTCGCCAGCGGAACACAACTACGATGTAGGCAACCCTGTTCCGACAACATGATGCCTCCCTCCCAAGGGCTTACCACTATCCTGGTGGTCGTCGATCACTTTTTCCAAGGCAGCTCATTTCATCACCCTACCCAAGTTGCCCTCGCCCAAGGAGACAGCTGACCTCATGATTAACCATGTATTTTGGCTACACGGACTCCCCCAGGACATTGTCTCTGACCATGTCCCCCAGTTTGTTGCGCAGTATTGGAAAGCCTTCTGCTCCCTGTTGGGGGGGTCGGTGAGTCTCTCCTCTGGGTTCCAGCCACAGTTGAATGGGCAGACTGAGTGGGTCAACCAGGAGCTGGAGAAGTTCCGCCACTGTTTTCTCTCCACTCAGAACACCAATATGAGCAAATTCCTTGTCTGGGCCGAATATGCGCACAACATACTGCCGAACTCGTCCACTGGACTGTCCCCATTCAAGTGTCAGTTCGGGTTCACCCCCCACCACTGTTTCCTGAAGAAGAGGCCGAAGTGGGCATTCATTCGACGATTTGGCCGCACCTGGACCAGAGCGCGATCCTCCTTGATCCGCTCCTCTGTCCGGCAACAGCACCAGGCAAACCAGCACCGAAGGCCCCTTCGGCTCCTCCGACCGGGTCAACTGGTGTGGCTGTCCACCCGTGATCTCCCCTTAAAAATGGACTCTCGGAAGTTCACCCTACGCTACATAGGACCATTCAAGATCCTGAGTCTCATCAACCCGGTCACCTATCGTCTCCAGCTCCCCAGGTCAATGAGATTCTGTCCATCTCCTGTCTCAAGTTGGTAAGGACCAGTCCCTTTCCCCCCGGTATATCCTGGACCCGGGCCTTGTTCCGGACTTCAACCAACTATGTGGTGATCGTCCCTGCTCCACGGCTGGAGACGCTCCTAGAATGGGGGATACTGTCATGGTTCCACCTGTCACCAGAGGGCAGCAGAGACCACCCTAGAGACCATGATGCCACTCAGTTGTTTTCAGTTACTAATTATGATTTCCTTTTCAGAGAGGGGTGTTTTCTGTTACCCTTTGCAGAAGCTTGATTTGTTTGCCGTGTGCGTTGTATCCTGAGTGTGTTTGAGTCAACAGATGAATCACCTTAGTGGTGAAGTCCTGTCTAGCAGTAAGAGGACATCAACAGATGAATCACCTTAGTGGTGAAGTCCTGTCTAGCAGTAAGAGGACATTAACAGATGAATCACCTTAGTGGTGAAGTCCTGTCTAGCAGTAAGAGGACATCAACAGATGAATCACCTTAGTGGTGAAGTCCTGTCTAGCAGTAAGAGGACATTAACAGATGAATCACCTTAGTGGTGAAGTCATGTCTAGCAGTAAGAGGACATTAACAGATGGATCACCTTATGAATGGTTGGAGTCAACGCAATCGTGCATTAGATGACTCATTTTTTAAAATTTCACATACTATAAAACTTTATTTTATTTGCATATTATTTAGTATGCTAGTATTCGGACACGACCACACACTCACTCACAGCTTTCATTTGATCTGTACTCTGCCATTCAATATTCACAACCAACTATAAACCAGGCACAATATCTAATTTCACTGGCTGGTTGTCATACACGACTACCACAATGATGACACACACACACACACACACACACACACACACACACACACACACACACACACACACACACACACACCACACACACACACACACACACACACACACACAGTAAGAAGATGGGAGCTGATTAAAATGTTACTTAATATTCATAATATTAAATATGTATGTGGGTTTTCTTTATAAAACTATGAATTATGAGCAGAGACTTACTAACGTCAGAGACATAACCCATATCCAAAATACGGAGGGGGGTGAAGAGACAAAATATGACATTTCAGCTCTGATATCAGAGCTGGTGCAAGACTGTAGTCAGTCCAGAAACATCACAGTGAGAGTTTGATGGGGCAACATTTGAGCAGACAGGTGACAAATGTGCCATACCCAGTCCACCTCGAGCTCTTCACCTATTCTCTATCAGTTAGCTGTCATCCCTGTCAAGAGGAATTTCAGAAAGACCAAGACTCTGTAACACTCACAGCACTTTTGAGGACAATGTGACAGGAACGGGCACACATGCTCGCACACACACACACACACACACACACACTCACTCACTCACACACACTGTCATTTGTGTGGCGTATCGACTGCAGGGGAGAGAAGAGGTGGGAGGAGAGGAGAGGAATGGAGAGGAGGGAGGAGGGTATGTATTTACTGTAATGGTCCTGGTAGACCAGGGTATATATTAAAGGTCCTTGCAGACCAGGGTATATATTAATGGTCCTAGTAGACCAGGGTATATATTAATGGTCCTGGTAGACCAGGGTATATATTAATGGTCCTGGCAAACCAGGGTATATATTAATGGTCCTGGCAGACCAGGGTATATATTAACGGTCCTAGTAGACCAGGGTATATATTAACGGTCCTAGTAGACCAGGGTATATATTAATGGTCCTGGTAGACCAGGGTATATATTAATGGTCCTGGTAGACCAGTGTATATATTAATGGTCCTGGTAGACCAGGAAATGTATTAATGGTCCTGGTAGACCAGGGTATATATTAATGGTCCTGGTAGACCAGGGTATATATTAATGGTCCTGGTAGACCAGGGTATATATTAATGGTCCTTACAGACCAGGGTATTTATTAATGGTCCTGGTAGACCAGGGTATATATTAATGGTCCTGGTAGACCAGGGTATATATTAATGGTCCTTGCAGACCAGGGTATTTATTAATGGTCATGGTAGACCAGGGTATGTATTAATGGTCCTGGTAGACCAGGGTATATATTAATGGTCCTGGTAGTCCAGGGTATATATTAATGGTCCTGGCAGATCAGGGTATATATTAATGGTCCTGGTAGACCAGGGTATATATTAATGGTCCTGGTAGACCAGGGTATATATTAATGGTCCTGGCAGACCAGGGTATATATTAATGGTCCTGGCAGACCAGGGTATATATTAACGGTCCTGGCAGACCAGGGTATGTATTAACTGTAACGGTCCTGGAAGACCAGGGTATATATTAATGGTCCTGGTAGACCAGGGTATATATTAAAGGTCCTGGCAGACCAGGGTATATATTAACTGTAACGGTCCTGGAAGACCACGGTATATATGAATGATCCTGGTAGACCAGGGTATATATGAATGGTCCTGGTAGACCAGGGTATATATTAAAGGTCCTTGCAGACCAGGGTATATATTAATGGTCCTGGCAGACCAGGGTATATATTAATGGTCCTGGCAGACCAGGGTATATATTAATGGTCCTGGCAGACCAGGGTATATATTAACGGTCCTGGCAGACCAGGGTATGTATTAACTGTAACGGTCCTGGAAGACCAGGGTATATATTAATGGTCCTGGTAGACCAGGGTATATATTAAAGGTCCTGGCAGACCAGGGTATATATTAACTGTAACGGTCCTGGAAGACCACGGTATATATGAATGATCCTGGTAGACCAGGGTATATATGAATGGTCCTGGTAGACCAGGGTATATATTAAAGGTCCTTGCAGACCAGGGTATATATTAATGGTCCTGGCAGACCAGGTTATATATTAATGGTCCTGGCAGACCAGGGTATATATTAATGGTCCTGGCAGACCAGGGTATATATTAACGGTCCTGGCAGACCAGGGTATGTATTAACTGTAACGGTCCTGGATGACCAGGGTATATATTAATGGTCCTGGTAGACCAGGGTATATATTAAAGGTCCTGGCAGACCAGGGTATGTATTAACTGTAACGGTCCTGGCAGACCAGGGTATATATTAATGGTCCTGGTAGACCAGGGTATATATTAATGGTCCTTGCAGACCAGGGTATATATTAATGGTCCTGGCAGACCAGGGTATACAGTGGGGAGAACAAGTATTTGATACACTGCCAATTTTGCAGGTTTTCCTACTTACAAAGCATGTAGAGGTCTGTAATTTGTCATAGGTACACTTCAACTGTGAGAGACGGAATCTAAAACAAAAATCCAGATAATCACATTGTATGATTTTTAAGTAATTCATTTGCATTTTATTGCATGATATAAGTATTTGATCACCTACCAACCAGTAAGAATTCTGTCTCTCACAGACGTGTTAGTTTTTCTTTAAGAAGCCCTCCTGTTCTCCACTCATTACATGTATTAACTGCACCTGTTTGAACTCGTTACCTGTATAAAAGACACCTGTCCACACACTCAATCAAACAGACTCCAACCTCTCCACAATGGCCAAGACCAGAGAGCTGTTTAAGGACATCAGGGATAAAATTGTAGACCTGCACAAGGCTGAGATGGGCTACAGGACAATAGGCAAGCAGCTTGGTGAGAAGGCAACAACTGTTGGCGCAATTATTAGAAAATGGAAGAAGTTCAAGATGACGGTCAATCACCCTCGGTCTGGGGCTCCATGCAAGATCTCACCTCATGGGGCATCAATGATCATGAGGAAGGTGAGGGATCAGCCCAGAACTACACGGCAGGACCTGGTCAATGACCTGAAGAGAGCTGGGACCACTGTCTCAAAGAAAAACCATTAGTAACACACTACGCCGTCATGGATTAAAATCCTGCAGCGCACGCAAGGTCCCCCTGCTCAAGCCAGCGCATGTCCAGGCCCGTCTGAAGTTTTCCAATGACCATCTGGATGATCCAGAGGAGGAATGGGAGAAGGTCATGTGGTCTGATGAGACAAAAATATAGCTTTTTGGTGTAAACTCCTGAGTGGCGCAGTGGTCTAAGGCACTGCATCGCAGTGCAAACTGTGCCACTAGAGATCCTGGTTCGAATCCAGGCTCTGTCGCAGCCGGCCGCGACCGGGAGACTCATGGGCGGCGCACAATTGGCCCAGCGTCGTCCAGGGTAGGGGAGGGAATGGCCGGCAGGGATGTAGCTCAGTTGATAGAGCATGGCGTTTGCAACGCCAGGGTTGTGGGTTCGATTCCCACGGGGGGCCAGTATAAAAAAAATATGTATTCACTAACTGTAAGTCGCTCTGGATAAGAGCGTCTGCTAAATGACTAAAATGTAAATGTAAATGTAAACTCCACTCGCCGTTTTTGGAGGAAGAAGAAGGATGAGTACAACCCCAAGAACACCATCCCAACCGTGAAGCATGGAGGTGGAAACATCATTCTTTGGGGATGCTTTTCTGCAAAGGGGACCGGACGACTGCACCATATTGAGGGGAGGATGGATGGGGCCATGTATCGCGAGATCTTGGCCAACAACCTCCTTCCCTCAGTAAGAGCATTGAAGATGGGTCGTGGCTGGGTCTTCCAGCATGACAACGACCCGAAACACACAGCCAGGGCAACTAAGGAGTAGCTCCGTAAGAAGCATCTCAAGGTCCTGGAGTGGCCTAGCCAGTCTCCAGACCTGAACCCAATACAAAATCTTTGGAGGTAGCTGAAAGTCTGTATTGCCCAGCGACAGCCCCGAAACCTGAAGGATCTGGAGAAGGTCTGTATGGAGGAGTGGGACAAAATCCTTGTTGCAGTGTGTGCAAACCTGGTCAAGACCTACAGGAAACGTATGATCTCTGTAATTGCAAACAAAGGTTTCTGTACCAAATATTAAGTTCTGCTTTTCTGATGTATCAAATACTTATGTCATGCAATAAAATGCAAATTAATTACTTAAAAATCATACAATGTGATTTTCTGGAGTTTTGTTTTAGATTCCGTCTCTCACAGTTGAAGTGTACCTATGATAAAAATTACAGACCTCTAAATGCTTTGTAAGTAGGAGAACCTGCAAAATCGGCAGTGTATCAAATACTTGTTCTCCCCACTGTATATTAATGGTCCTGGCAGACCAGGGTATATATTAATGGTCCTGGTAGACCAGGGTATATATTAATGGTCCTGGTAGACCAGGGTATATATTAATGGTCCTGGTAGACCAGGGTATATATTAATGGTCCTGGTAGACCAGGGTATATATTAATGGTCATGGTAGACCAGGGTATATATTAATGGTATTGGTAGACCAGGGTATATATTAATGGTCCTGGCAGACCAGGGTATATATTAATGGTCCTGGTAGACCAGGGTATATATTAAAGGGCCTGGTAGACCAGGGTATATATTAATGGTCCTTGCAGACCAGGGTATATATTAATGGTCCTGGCAGACCAGGGTATGTATTAACTGTAACGGTCCTGGAAGACCAGGGTATATATTAATGGTCCTTGCAGACCAGGGTATATTTGAACTATAACGGTCCTGGAAGACCAGGGTATATATTAATGGTCCTTGCAGACCAGGGTATATATTAATGGTCCTGGCAGACCAGGGTATGTATTAACTGTAACGGTCCTGGAAGACCAGGGTATATATTAATGGTCCTTGCAGACCAGGGTATATATTAATGGTCCTGGCAGACCAGGGTATATATTAATGGTCCTGGCAGACCAGGGTATATATTAATGGTCCTCGTAGACCAGGGGGTTATAAATTAACGGTCCTGGTAGACCAGGGTATATATTAATGGTCCTGGCAGACCAGGGTATATATTAATGGTCCTGGCAAACCAGGGTATACAGTGGGGAGAACAAGTATTTGATACACTGCCAATTTTGCAGGTTTTCCTACTTACAAAGCATTTAGAGGTCATAGCTCTGAACTTAACTGTCCCTCTGATTCACTCCAGAATGGGTGCGTCGCTCTGAACTTAACTGTCCCTGTCTGTCTTTATTTGTTTTGCTATCTGGTGTACCCTGGGGAAAGATAGTGAACAAAGGATGATTGAACGAGAGAGAGGCAGGATGTTGAAGAGTTTATACTGCTGCATGGATCAGCCTGAGTTCAGTTCCTCAATGACTGTCTGAGTCCCTTGACTGGTGTCATGTATGATTCCAGTATGTAGCTGGTTGCATCCCAATTGGCAACCCTATTCCCTATATAGTGTATGACCTTTGACCCATGGGGTTGCATCCACTCTCTCTCATTGGAGCAACGCTGAGAATGTACTGTGTAGTAGGTTTTGAAAGCTGTTATACGATGATAACCTTGAAATAATGAATATCCCGGATGCTTGGAGTTTTCTAAGATAGTCACATTACAGTGGGAAGTACAGGGATACGGTGCCGCCATCACAAACTGCTGTGGCCTATTTTTCATGATAAATACATGGATAATATATCAACTGTATCTGTATTTATATGGAAGTATTCTACTGGATGTTGAGAAGGGAAAAGCACACCTAGATGATAAAACAGTCTTCTGCATGTGTGAATAGAAACAGTTCATATAGATAACATTAACATAACAAGGAGAATAATTTAAAGCTGTGTGTGTGTGTGTGTGTGTGTGTGTGTGTGTGTGTGTGTGTGTGTGTGTGTGTGTGTGTGTGTGGTGTGTGTGTGTGTGTGTGTGTGTGTGTGTGTGTGTGTGTGTGGTGTGTGTGTGTGTGTGTGTGTGTGTGTGTGTGTGTGTGTGTGGTGTGTGTGTGTGTGTGTGTGTGTGTGTGTGTGTGTGTGTGTGTGTGTGTGTGTGTGTGTGTGTGTGTGTGTGTGTGTGTGTGTGTGTTGTGTGTGTGTGTGTGTGTGTGTGTGTGTGTGTGTGTGTGTGTGTGTGTGTGTGTGTGTGGTGTGTGTGTGTGTGTGTGTGTGTGTGTGTGTGTGTGTGTGTGTGTGTGTGTGTGTGTGTGTGTGTGTGTGTGTGTGTGTGTGTGTGTGTGTGTGTGTGTGTGTGTGTGTGTGTGTGTGTGTGTGGTGTGTGTGTGTGTGTGTGTGTGTGTGTGTGTGTGTGTGTGTGTGTGTGTGTGTGTGTGTGTGTGGTGTGTGTGTGTGTGTGTGTGTGTGTGTGTGTGTGTGTGTGTGTGTGGTGTGTGTGTGTGTGTGTGTGTGTGTGTGTGTGTGTGTGTGTGTGTGTGTGTGTGTGTGTGTGTGTGTGTGTGTGTGTGTGTGTGTGTGTGTGTGTGTGTGTGTGTGTGTGTGTGTGTGTGTGTGTGTGTGGTGTGTGTGTGTGTGTGTGTGTGTGGTGTGTGTGTGTGTGTGGTGGTGTGTGTGTGTGTGTGTGTGCCTGGCTCCTGAAGGTGGGTGTGTAGCAGGAACAGCATCTCTCCTCTCCGCTCTTCTCTCTTTCCGCATCAGCGCTTTTTTTAGAAAGACAGCCACTCCATAGGGTCCTCTGTGACCCCCGACTCACCTCCCTCTCCCCCAGCCTCCTCGTGTCATCCCCTGTCACCTGACTCCCGTCAGCCCGTCCGTCCGTCCGTCCGTCCGTCCTCGGTGGAAAAGTACGCAATTGTCATACATGAGTAAAAGTAAAGATACCTTAATAGAAAATGACTTAATAAAAGTCACCCAGTAAAATACTACTTGAGTAAAAAGTCTAAAAGTATTTAGTTTTAAATATTCTTAAGTATCAAAAGTAAATGTAATTGCAAAAATATACTTAAGTATTAAAAGTAAAAGTATAAATCATTTCAAATTCCTTATATTAAGCAAACCAGACGGCACCATTTTCTTGTTTTGTTTACAGATAGCTATTTGCACACTCCAACACTCAGACATCATTTACAAACAAAGCATGTGTGTCTAGTGAGTCCGCCAGATGTCACGATCGTCGGGAACAGAGGACCAAGGCGCAGCGTTATTTGCGAACATGCTTTATTTAAAGATTACACGAACAAAACAACAAACGATACCGTGACGTCCTCGGTCTAACACAAACCACACTGGAACAAGATCCCACAAACACTGTGGAAAACAGGCTGCTTAAGTATGGTTCCCCATCAGAGACAACAAGCAACAGCTGATACTCGTTGCCTCTGATTGAGAACCACCCCGGCCAACACAGAAACACATGAGCTAGATAACGACATAGAAACACAAACACATGGAAACTACACACCCTGGCTCAACATAACAGAGTCCCAGAGCCAGGGCGTGACACCAGATCAGAGGCAGTAGGGATGACCAGGGATGTTCTCTTGATAAATGCGTGAATTAGACATTTGTCCTGTCCTGCTAAGCATTCAAAATGCAACGAGTACTTTTGGGTGTCAGGGAAAATGTATGGAGTAAAAAGTACATAATAAAAGTAAAAGTTGTCAAAAATATAAATAGTAAAGTAAAGTATACATACCCAATAAAACTCCATAAGTAGTACTTAAAGGCTGAGATATGGAAGCATGTGTTTGTGTGTGTGGGTGCACTGCATGGTGTTTTAATTACTGTATGGTATTTTAATTACTGTATGGTGTTTTAATTACTGTATGGTATTTTAATTACTGTATGGTGTTTTAATTACTGTATGGTATTTTAATTACTGTATGGTATTTTAATTACTGTATGGTGTTTTAATTACTGTATGGTATTTTAATTACTGCATGGTGTTTTAATTACTGTATGGTATTTTAATTACTGTACAGTATTTTAATTACTGTATGGTATTTTAATTACTGTATGGTATTTTAATTACTGTATGGTGTTTTAATTACTGTATGGTATTTTAATTACTGTACAGTATTATAATTACTGTATGGTGTTTTAATTACTGTATGGTATTTTAATTACTGTATGGTGTTTTAATTACTGTATGGTATTTTAATTACTGTACAGTATTATAATTACTGTATGGTATTTTACTTACTGTATGGTATTTTAATTACTGTATGGTGTTTTAATTACTGTATGGTATTTTAATTACTGTATGGTGTTTTAATTACTGTATGGTATTTTAATTACTGTATGGTGTTTTAATTACTGTATGGTATTTTAATTACTGTACAGTATTATAATTACTGTATGGTATTTTAATTACTGTATGGTATTTTAATTACTGTATGGTATTTTAATTACTGTACAGTATTTTACTTACTGTATGGTATTATAATTACTGTATGGTATTTTAATTACTGTACAGTATTATAATTACTGTATGGTATTTTAATTACTGTACAGTATTATAATTACTTTATGGTATTTTAATTACTGTACAGTATTATAATTACTGTATGGTATTTTAATTTCTGCATGGTGTTTTAATTACTGTATGGTATTTTAATTACTGTACAGTATTCTAATTACTGTATGGTATTTTAATTACTGTATGGTGTTTTAATTACTGTATGGTATTTTAATTACTGTATGGTGTTTTAATTACTGTATGGTATTTTAATTACTGTATGGTGTTTTAATTACTGTATGGTATTTTAATTACTGTACAGTATTATAATTACTGTATGGTATTTTAATTACTGTATGGTATTTTAATTACTGTATGGTATTTTAATTACTGTACAGTATTTTACTTACTGTATGGTATTATAATTACTGTATGGTATTTTAATTACTGTACAGTATTATAATTACTGTATGGTATTTTAATTACTGTACAGTATTATAATTACTTTATGGTATTTTAATTACTGTACAGTATTATAATTACTGTATGGTATTTTAATTTCTGCATGGTGTTTTAATTACTGTATGGTATTTTAATTACTGTACAGTATTATAATTACTGTATGGTATTTTAATTACTGTATGGTATTTTAATTACTGTATGGTATTTTAATTACTGTATGGTATTTTAATTACTCTATGGTATTTTGCTTACTGTATGGTATTTTAATTACTGTACAGTATTTTAATTACTGTACAGTATTATAATTACTGTATGGTATTTTAATTACTGTATGGTATTTTAATTACTGTATGGTATTTTACGGTATCCAGTACTGTTACTGTAGTCTTTTTTACCGTTGCTTTTATGGTAATTTACAGGCAACCGGCTGCTTGTAAGTTACAGTAAAACAACAGTACAGTGCATTAATGTAATCTTATTACGGTAATTGTAATGAATTAATGAATGAATTCATTAATTCAATTCAATGAGAGGAGATGGGGTTTTGTATTTTACAGTATTTCACCATAATTGCATGGTTGGCTGCTAGGTAACGTGTTTACATGTTACAGCATGTCATTGAACGCCAGCTCTGAAGCCTTTGTTAAGGCCTCTAGAAATGCAATTATATAAAATACCACACTTAACTTGCACTTGGAGAGGCCTTAACTAAGGCTTCCAAACTTGCACTGACTACAGGGCAAAACAGACCAAAGGACATGGCAAATACTCAACCATTAAAAGTTTGAGACATGCTGCCACTCCAATCTATCCCCTATACACATTTGGCTGACGGGGCACTACAACCACATATCAGTTAAATTGGTACAGCACCTGGTGACACAAATGTAGCCTCATACAAGGCACGCCTCAAAATATGTAAATGAGCCAGAAACAACAATACCATGCAACTCACTATAGAGATACAGCAAGGTACTGTCTTCTGTGGGGTGGAATTACAAGCCATTCGAAAATACAGAAACACTTTTTTCTCTCTTACTTTAGGGGATGTGTCTTTGAACATTCACAAATACAGTAAATTAACTGCTACTGTATTTTACATAGCACATTATACAGTAAAATTCCAAAATACATCAAATATTACAGTAACATACAAAATACAACAAATATTTCCCGGCGGTCGAATATTATCCCATAGTGCAATATCATTTATGGTAATCTACTGCATTCAGATTATACAGGATTTTACAGTGACAATTGCACCATTTTTTTTCTACAGTGTGTGTATGTGTGCGTGTGCATGCGTGTGTGTGCGTGTGTACGTGTTTGTGTGTGTGTGTATGTGTGAGTGTGTGTATGTGTGAGTGTGTGTATGTGTGAGTGTGTGTGTGTGAGTGTGTGTGTGTGTGAGTGTGTGTATGTGTGAGTGTGTGTATGTGTGAGTGTGTGTATATGTGAGAGTGTGTGTGTGTGTGTGTGTGTGTGAGTGTGTGTATGTGTGAGTGTGTGTATGTGTGACTGTGTGTATGTGTGAGTGTGTGTATGTGTGAGTGTGTGTATGTGTGAGTGTGTGTATGTGTGAGTGTGTGTGTGTGTGAGTGTGTGTATGTGTGAGTGTGTGAGTGTGTGAGTGTGTGTATGTGTGAGTGTGTGTATGTGTGAGTGTGTGTATGTGTGAGTGTGTGTGTGTGTGTGTGAGTGTGTGTGTGTGTGTGAGTGTGTGTATGTGTGAGTGTGTGTATGTGTGAGTGTGTGTATGTGTGAGTGTGTGTGTATGTGTGAGTGTGTGTATGTGTGAGTGTGTGTATGTGTGAGTGTGTGTGTTTGTGAGTGTGTGTATGTGTGAGTGTGTGTGTATGTGTGAGTGTGTGTATGTGTGAGTGTGTGTATGTGTGAGTGTGTGTGTGTGTGAGTGTGTGTGTGTGTGAGTGTGTGTCTAGGATGAATCATGATGCAGGAACATACGTTCATTACAATATGTTACTTTGTCCTTCCAGCGTGACCTCTCTCAGAGCCCTTAATTAAATACTGCACACTAACATCACCCTTAATGACTTACCCTGTCTCAGCATGTCTTCAGTGCATATGTGAGCATATACAGTGTGAGAAAAACCAACACACGAACTTGTCATCTCTATTTATTTACTGAACCTCCATTTATAACATGTATGATGTGATGAGTTAGGATTCTTCCTGCAGCCCTGGTGAAGGCTCTTTAGAATCACCAGCATCTGATTAAAAGGAGGAGAGGTGGTGAGGGGAAGAGAGAGAGGGAGAGAGAGAGAGAGAGAGAGAGAGAGAGAGAGAGAGAGAGAGAGAGAGAGAGAGAGAGAGAGAGAGAGAGAGAGAGAGAGAGAGAAAGGCTGGGGGAGAGGAGAGGAGAGGAGAGGAGAGGAGAGGAGAGGAGAGGAGAGGAGAGGAGAGGAGAGGAGAGGAGAGGAGAGGAGAGGAGAGGAGAGGAGAGGAGAGGAGAGGAGAGGAGAGGAGAGGAGAGGAGAGGAGAGGAGAGGAGAGGAGAGGAGAGGAGAGAGGGGTTGGGGGGGCTGGGTGAGAGGCATGGGTGGATTGGCGTCTGGCAATTCTGGCAAATCTCAGAAGGACCATCTTTTATTTGGGTGGGCTGGTCGAAACATACACAGTGCCTTCAGAAAGTATTCACCCCCCTTTACTTTTTCCACATTTTGTTGTGTTACAGGATTACGTTTAGATTTTTTGTGATCACTATTATTGCACACAGAGCAAGTCCGTGCAACTTATTATGTGACTTGTGAACGTCGTTTTTACTCCTGAACTGATTTAGGCTTGCCATAACAAAGGGGTTGAATACTTAATCTCAAGATGTTTCAGCTTTTAATTTTTGTTTAGTAAAAATGTATAAAAACATAATTCCCCATTGACATTGTGTGTAGGCCAGTGACACAAAATCTAAACATAATCAATTTTAATTTCAGGCTGTAACACAACAAAATGTAGAAATAGTCAAAGGGTGTGAATACTTCCTGAAGGCACTGTACCTCAGCATCAACACAACAGGTAACGTCCACAGGGCGGACGGTCTGAGAGACAAGGCCTCCTGTAGCTCGGTTGGTAGAGCATGGTGCTTGCAATGCCAGGGTTGTGGGTTCGATTCCCACTGGGGGGCCAGTATGAAAAATGTATGCACTCACTAACTGTAAGTCGCTCTGGATAAGAGCGTCTGCTAAATGACTAAAATGTAAATATGGCAAGAAAGGAACATAAAATGTGACATCATTATAAATACTCCAATCGTTGTGAGTTCTGGGGTCACAAAATGGGACAAACACCCAATCGCATGCAGAATTTTGCAAAAAAATATCCTCAGAGTACAACACAAAACCCCAAATAATGCATACAAAACAGAAATAGGACAATACCCGCTAATAATCCAAATCCAGAAAAGAGCTGTTAAATTCTACAACCACCTAAAGGAAAGTGATCCCCAAACCTTCCATAACAAAGCCCTAACCTGCTAGGAGACGAACCTAGAGAAGGGTCACCTCAGCCAGCTGGTTCTGGGGTTCTGTTCACAAACCCCACAGAGCCCGAGGACAGCAACACAATTAGACCGGACCAAATAAAATACAAAATAAAAAACAACTATTTGACACAAACGTAACAAATGTAAATGCTATTTGGCCCTAAACAGTGAGTACACAGTGGCAGAATATCTGACCACTGTGACTGAACCAAAACTAAGAAAAGCTTTGACTATGTACAGACTCAGTGTAGCCTTGCTATTGAGAGAGGTCGCCGTAGGCACACCGCCCACAAAGTGAGGTGGAAACCGAGCTGCACTTTCTAACCTTCTGCAAACTTTATAATGGCGGAAAGAGGGGATTGAGCTGGTAAGTCTCTACAATAAACATATTATTTCAAGGCACATCTGGGGGAGCTATTCAATATTCAAAATGACATCACCGTGTGACGCACGGGTACCTCATTTGACTATATATGATATGATATCATGATACTATTAATGTCTGATTGTTTTGTTGGTTTTTGGTTTTTGGTTTTTGGTTTTTGGTTGTTGTTTAGTTTTTTCTTTATATATGTTTCCCATAAAAAAGTCCCTTTGATTTGAATTGAGAGACAGGGGGTAGGGGAGAGGAGAGAGAGAGAGAGAGAGAGATAGGGGGGGGGGGGGGGGGGGGGGGGGTGAAGAGAGGAGAGAGGAAGAAAGAGAGATTATATTGTTATGTTAATGAGATTTTCAACCCAATAATTCAATAATAAAAGGACAATGGTAAGACCTGAGAAAGAAGGTAAAAGTTAATCGCTAGTGGTGATGTCTAAAGAGAGGGCAGTCACTTCTTTATTAGCCTTGATTTATTATTCAACTACCCAATTAAAATAAACCCAGGCATAACCTCTCCCCTCCCCTCCCCTCCCCCTCCCCTCCTGTCCCCTCCCCTCCCCTCCCCTCCCCGTTCCCCTCCATTCCCCTCCCCGTCCCCTCCCCTCCCCTCCTCTCCTCTCCTCTCCTCCTCCTCTCCTCTCCTCTCCTCTCCCCTCCTCTCCTCTCCTCTCCTCTCCTCTCCTCTCCTCTCCTCTCCTCTCCTCTCCTCTCCTCTCCTCTCCTCTCCTCTCCTCTCCTCTCCCCTCCCCTCCCCTCCCAGGTATTCCTTAAAGAGGTAGGGTTTCAAGTGTCTCCGGAAGGTGGTCAGTGACTCCGCTGTCCTGGCGTCGTGAGGGAGCTTGTTCCACCATTGGGGTGCCAGAGCAGTGAACAGTTTTGACTGGGCTGAGCGGGAACTGTGCTTCCGCAGAGGTAGGGGGGCCAGCAGGCCAGAGGTGGATGAACGTAGTGCCCTCGTTTGGGTATAGGGACTGATCAGAGCCTGAAGGTACGGAGGTGCCGTTCCCCTCACAGCTCCGTAGGCAAGCACCATGGTCTTGTAGCAGATGCGAGCTTCAACTGGAAGCCAGTGGAGTGTGCGGAGGAGCAGGGTGACGTGAGAGAACTTGGGAAGGTTGAACACCAGACGGCTGCGGCATTCTGGATGAGTTGTAGGGGTTTAATGGCACAGGCAGGGAGCCCAGCCAACAGCGAGTTGCAGTAATCCAGACGGGAGATGGCAAGTGCCTGGATTAGGACCTGTGCCGCTTCCTGTGTAAGGAACCGAATAGATCTACACGCTAGATACTAGATCTACATACTAGACTATGTTCTTTAGTGCTGGGATCCTGGGGGGCTTGTCTAATAACCCAGATAGATAGTACTGCTAGATTCCTATCTCAGGCCACTCCCTCCTCTCCAGTCGTCTCCCCTCGCCTGTCCCCTCCTCTCTTGTCCTCTCCTCTCCTCTCCTCTCCTCTCCTCTCCTCTCCTCTCCTCTCCTCTCCTCTCCTCTCCTCTCCTCTCTCTCCTCCTCTCCTCTCCTCCTCTCTCTCTCCTCTCCTCTCCTCTCCTCTCCTCTCCTCTCCTCTCCTCTCTCTCCTCTCCTCCTCTCCTCTCCTCTCCTCCTGCTAGATTCCTATCCCAGACCACTCTGTCTCTGCCAGCCTGCCTCTACTTGACGACACTCTCACTGCACTCACAACGCGTCCTCTGCCATGTAAATAACATCTATCAGCTGAAGGAAGAGGATGGAGGGAGAGAGAGGTGTCACTCATTGGGGAATTCGTTATAGGCCAATTTCTTTCCACCTAAATGTTATCATATGTCTTGGAAGAGAGAACGTGTGTCAGAGATACAAATACCACAGGCCTACAGACTGTCTGAATCTCCCCATGAATGTGATGGTTTTGGTGTTTAAATATTCCAAAGTGTGAAACGGACCATGAATTCCGTTAATCTGCTGTCACTCATGACCCAGCAAACCCTCAATTGGTTCTGTGGCAAACGGCAAATGTTCTCATAACAAAAATAATGTCCAGTCGTGCTATTTGATTTTGAATTTTAGAACCCCTTTAGATATAACAAATATATACAGTATGTATTTATATTTTGTTAAAATATTGAATTTGGCCTTTACTACTATAGCCCATAGAAATGCATTGAATAACACATTAATACTTGGCAAAAAAGACAGCAAACAATTAACCATGAGGAATACGGTATAAGACACTACCGTGTTAGCCACCATTTGCCTTGATGACAGCTTAGCACAATAAGAAGAAGAGAACTGCTTGGGCCAAGCAACACGAGCAATGGACATTAGACCGGTGGAAATGTGTCCTTTGGTCTGGAGTCCAAATTGAAGATTTTTGGTTCAAACAGCCTTGTCTTTGTGAGACACGGTGTGGGTGAACGAATGATCTCCGCATGTGTATTTCCCACCGTAAAGCATGGAGGAGGAGGTGTTATGTTGTGGGGGTGCTTTGCTGGTGACACTGTCTGTGATTTATTTTGAATTCAAGGCACACTTAACCAGCATGGCTACCACAGCATTCTGCAGCGATACGCCATCCCATCTGGTTTGGGCTTAGTGGGACTATCATTTTTTTTTTTCAACAGGACAATGACCCAACACACCTCCAGGCTGTGTAAGGATATTTGACCAAGAAGGAGAGTGATGGAGTGCTGCATCAGATGACCTGGCCTCCACAATCCCCCGACCTCAACCAAATGGAGATGGTTTGGGATGAGTCGGACCGCAGAGTGCCACAAGTGCTCAGCATATGTGGGAACTCCTTCAAGACTGTTGGAAAAGCATTCCAGGTGAAGCTGGTTGAGAGAATGCCAAGAGTGTGCAAAGCTCTCATCAAGGCAAAGGGTGGATATTTGAAGAATCTCAAATATAAAATATTTTTTACATTTGTTTAACACTTGTTTGGTACTACCTGATTCCATATGTTTTATTTCATAGTTTTGATTCTACAATGTAGAAAATAGTCAATATAAAGAAAAACCCTTAAATGAGTACATTTACACTTTGCAGATGCTCTTATCCAGAGCGACTTACAGTTAGTGAGTGCATACATTATTTTTTTATTTTTCATACTGGCCCCCCGTGGGAATCGAACCCACAACCCTGGCGTTGCAAACGCCATGCTCTACCAACTGAGCTACATCCCTGAATAGGTGTTATAAAAATTTTGACCGGTAGTGTACAGGTCTAAAATGGTCCTTAAAATGGGCAATGTCATCATGATTTTCTTAAAAATTGTTTGTGATTCAAATGTAAAAAGCATGTCAAACATCCTTCCTCCCAATGAAGTTCCTATGTAAGAATTGCCAGAACAATCCAATATATATTTCAATGTATTTCTTACACATATTTAAGCTCTTTTTTTTTTGAGTAGGCACAAAACTACCTCCATATTTCCATTCATTTTTTTCAACAGCTACCGGTTACCTTCAGACGAGTCACGTGATAGTTGTGGGGGTTGTTGTGCAAAACAGAGACAACCGTCGTGTCCGTGAGAGTCTCATCTTTCCGTAGAGGCGTCATATTAGTTTGTAGGCCAAACTGTTCGGACGCTACAGACCTTTTTTGTGAGAAGACCGGTTTTGGGGATGTCTCATGGTCTGACAAACACCGCTGTAGCCAAACACCGCTGTAGCCAAACACCGCTGTAGACAAACACCGCTGTAGCCAAACACCGCTGTAGCCAAACACCGCTGTAGCCACCGCTGTAGCCAAACACCGCTGTAGCCAAACACCGCTGTAGCCAAACACCAAACACCGCAGTAGCCAAACACCAAACACCGCTGTAGCCAAACACCGCTGTAGCCAAACACCGCAGTAGCCAAACACCAAACACCGCTGTAGCCAAACACCGCTGTAGCCAAACACCGCTGTAGCCAAACACCGCTGTAGCCAAACACCGCTGTAGCCAAACACCGCTGTAGCCAAACACCAAACACCGCTGTAGATAAACACCGCTGTAGATAAACACCGCTGTAGCCAAACACCAAACACCGCTGTAGATAAACACCGCTGTAGATAAACACCGCTGTAGATAAACACCGCTGTAGCCAAACACCGCTGTAGCCAAACACCGCTGTAGCCAAACACCGCTGTAGATAAACACCGCTGTAGCCAAACACCGCTGTAGCCAAACACCGCTGTAGCCGAGGAAGGCCAGATACTGTGTTTAAACTGACGGATTTTGATGGGGATTTTTTTATTACGTTACTTAGATTTGATGCACCGGTGTGTCAATAGACTCTCTTTTTTTTTTATGTCATGTCCATCTTTTTATGAGAAATTACACTCGTCACTCAAAACATTTATAAAGTATTTATGAAGTATAAACACACTTCAGATGAGGAGAGATAAAATACATGGTATATATCCTGTATTAAACATATTATGAATGATCTGATCATTATTAAATACTTTAAAAGTTGTTCATAAATGTGTGAATAACAAGGTTACTAACATTTACAAATGTGGGAGTAATGATTAACCAATTATGAACGACCTATTTACGAATCCATTATAAATGCTTTCTTACATGGAGTAAGTGCTACCACCCTATCAAAACATTTGCTACTACATATTACTACTGATGAATAATGATCTCTCTCTCTCTCTCTCTCTCTCTCTCTCTCTCTCTCTCTCTCTCTCTCTCTCTCTCTCTCTCTCTCTCTCTCTCTCTCTCTCTCTCTCTCAATTCAATTCAATTCAATGTAAGGGCTTTATTGGCATGGGAAACGTATGTTAACATTGCCAAAGCAAATGAAGTAGATAGT
>CM072246.1:43590470-43672970 GCA_036851935.1 Coregonus suidteri | reverse complement strand
TTTCTGTACACAACTGCTGGCAGTGCACTACACTAACCCTGGCTGCTGGGGGTGGCTGACAGCGTGAATCACTGGTTACAAACCAATGATGTATGTAAACCCTGGATTGCTGATGCTATGTATTGGCCACTGAGTGGCTTTGAAGCCACCGGGCGGCCATATTGCCACTCCCCACTAGGAGCAGTCCTCCATAGGAATAAATGGTATTCTACAGTATTTAAATTAAATGTTTCAAGGACAGAATTACATTTCTTTATGTATTGTTTGGTTGTAGTGGGGACAGTAATAATATTAATCTTTTTTTTTATTTTTATGTTTAGCTCACATAATATAATTTAAATGTATGCATCAAGGTGTCTGTAATAGAAAACATGTGGCAAAAAACAAATGTAGACATTAAATGCATTTCTATAGTATCGAAAATATGTTTTCCAATGGTGGGGGAGGCAAGGTGGCTTCAACACAGCGCCCCCTATCAGTCATTTAATGAATACAATGTATATACAGTTTTTTACAATCACTTTGGCACTAATTTCAGAACCTTGACGTCAATTTTTCAAAACTCTAGACACAAAACTCAAAACGGTCATCACTTGTAACACAGGCTGTCCAATGTTCGAAACATTGCATTGTGCATTCATATCTTTAAATAAATCTTGCACTTGCACAATCATTGGTTCAAAAAAACAAATGTATTGTGAAATACCAATGAAACGTTAATTTAGATCACCCACACACAAGCAACCGATAGTTTCACTGTGTCATTGTTCGTACGATCATTAAATATTGTAGTACAAAATAGGTGATACATGTTTCATTATGGTACTACATGTAAATACATCCCTGTAAAAGTACTGCAGTAGTAGAGAGAATACTACAGACACATTGGAATCATTGAACAAAATCTGAAATATATTGATGAAAAACAATACAGTACTGTAAAACATCAAATGCAGTGTTCCTCAACTTGCTTGCTTGTACTGTAAAAAGCAAAACATAGGAGTGATTACTGTACTTCTACATTTTCATCAACTCTGTCTTGTGGATTTGGCCACAGGTTCTCATCTACATCACACTGGATGTTTTCATTAGCCAAACATCTTGGAAAAAACCTTTGGCCATGGCGAATCCAGGCCTGACACTGGTCTGCCGTGATGTCATTGCATGCGTCATCCATGGCCTGGAGAAGAGTGACTTGTTCATGAGGGCGCCTGTCATAAACCTTCCATCTCCATGTGGAGAAAAATTCCTCAATCGGGTTAAGGAAAGGAGAGTATGGGGGTAAATACAGGGTGGTGAATTGTGCATGGGCCTGAAACCATGCTTGCACCATATGAGCATGGTGGAACCTGACATTATCCCACACAATGACATAGGTCACGCCATCGGCTCTACAGGCCTGATCGAGCTCATCAAGGAAGGTTTCAAGGGGACCATAGAAACGGTGTCCGATAAAGAATGATGATGAAATATTACATCCATAGATAATGTAGTCTAATTGGTTCATGCTCCACGCTAATTGGTGGCAATGAATCTCGTTATCTTAAAACTTTCATGATCTAAACATGGAATATTATTTGTCTGTTTCCATACAACTATGCATTAAGAGCAATGCAACAGTTACTTATCATTTTGAGCAGTTGTATCAATTGATAGTTGGATAATTGTAATGAAATGAATAGACACTCATCTGAAATGTAATGTGTGAATTGCCTTTTGAAATAGTAGTACTTTGATGTTAAGCTGTGTCATATTGAACAGGTGATTATTGTTAAATGAACAAATGATCTTAGTTTTGTGTGTATTGTATCCAAGCAATTGAAAAAAGTGTTAGAGTTTTGAAAAATGTGCATTTTGATCATTGGTTGTGAGTTTTGTGTCTAGAGTTTTGAAAAATGACGTCAAGGTTCTGAAATTAGTGCCAAAGTGATTGTAAAAAACTGTAAATGCTGATGAGGTAACCAATTACTCAAATCAATGCAATCAAAGCACTTGCGGAAATTAGCTGTAATGATATGGTGTGTGTGTGTGTGTGTGTGTGTGTGTGTGTGTGTGTGTGTGTGTGTGTGTGTGTGTGTGTGTGTGTGTGTGTGTGTGTGTGTGTGTGTGTGTGTGTGTGTGTGTGTGTGTGTGTGTGTGTGTGCGTGTCTGTGTGCATGTATGTGTTTGTGCGTACGTGCACGTGTGTGTGTGTAAGCTAGTGCCATTCACCAGTAAATCAGTGATATTTATTGAGCCCAGGTACCACTGTAATAGATGCTGTGTCATGCCAGAGCTCTCTCATGCATCTTTAAACAAGACACCTTGTTTCCTTTTAATTCAACAGATACAGGACAGTAAGCACTTTGGAGCACGCCAGGCTGGGGTGACGGATAGTGTGTGTGTGTGTGTGAATGTACGTGCATGTGTGTGTGTGTGTGTGTGTGTGTTGACGTAGAGTTGCGGTGACAGGAATTTATTAGCCCAGCTTTTAGAAGGGCTGCTAAATGCAGGTCTTGACGAAAAAAATCCTTGTCAGTGGAGCAGGATGTTGCCCTCTGTGTGTAAATAAACACACACACACACGCACACGCACACACACACACACACACACACACACACACACACACACACACACACACACACACACACACGCACACACACACACACACACACACACACAACCTCCGGAAACTTGCACAGAACAAGGAAGTTATTTGGTGTAAGGGTACAACTGAAAAGTTAACCTAATAATATTCAGGTTGCGTTATCTAAGATGATAACAGGTTGAATCTCTCCTCTAGTACAGCTCTGTTGTTTTAGTGTTATGATATATTTTTGTCAGATGTTGCTATGGTAATACTGAAGTATAATTACAAGCATTCCATAAGTGTCAAAGGCTTTTATTGACAATTACATTAAGTTTATGCAAAGAGACAATATTTGCAGTGTTCATTCTCAAAACGTTTGACCACGACTGTACATTCCTAAAGAAAATAATATACTTTTTACTCCATACATTTCCCCTGACACACAAAAGTACTCATTCAATTTGTAATGCTTAGCAGGAAGATGGTCTAATTCACACACTTAAAGAGAAAATCCCTGGTCATCCCTACTGCCTCTGATCTGTCGGACTGACTAAATACAAATGTCTGAGTGTTGGCGTGTGCCCCTGGCTATCCGTTAATTTAAAAAACAAGAAAATGGTGCCGTCTGGAATTTGAAATTATTTATACTTTTATTTTTACTTTTGATCCTTATGTACAGTGAGGGAAAAAAGTATTTGATCCCCTGCTGATTTTGTATGTGTCACGGGGTATTGTCACGCCCTGACTCAGGGGACTCTTATATATTGAGTCATGGTGTGTATATTCTTTGTTGTGTATGTTCTATGTTGTATATTCTAGTATGTGTGGATCTATGTTGGCCGGTGTGGTTCCCAATCAGAGGCAGCTGTCGCTCGTTGTCTCTGATTGGGGAACATACTTAGGCAGCCTATTGGCACTGTCTAGTTGTGGGATCTTGTTCCTTGTAAGGTATGTTGTGTGTTCTACCTTGGACTTCACGGTTCGCTTATTGTTTTGTCGTGGTGTTTAATAGTTAAAATAAACATGTACGCTTATCACGCTGCGCCTTGGTCTGACCCGTCCTTCAACGAACGTGACAGTATGTTTGCCCACTGACAAAGAAATGATCAGTCTATAATTTTAATGGTAGGTTTATTTGAACAGTGAGAGACAGAATAACATAACAAAAAAATCCAGAAAAACGCATGTCAAAAATGTTATAAATTGATTTGCATTTTAATGAGGGGAATAAGTATTTGACCCCTCTGCAAAACATTACTTAGTACTTGGTTGCAAAACCCTTGTTGGCAATCACAGAGGTCAGATGTTTCTTGTAGTTGGCCACCAGGTTTGCACACATCTCAGGAGGGATTTTGTCCCACTCCTCTTTGCAGATCTTCTCCAAGTCATTAAGGTTTTGAGGCTGACGTTTGGCAACTCGAACCTTCAGCTCCCTCCACAGATTTTCTATGGGATTAAGGTCTGGAGACTGGCTAGGCCACTCCAGGACCTTAATGTGCTTCTTCTTGAGCCACTCCTTTGTTGCCTTGGCCGTGTGTTTTGGGTCATTGTCATGCTGGAATACCCATCCAAGACCCATTTTCAATGCCCTGGCTGAGGGAAGGAGGTTCTCACCCAAGATTTGACGGTACATGGCCCCGTCCATCGTCCCTTTGATGCGGTGAAGTTGTCCTGTCCCCTTAGCAGAAAAACACCCCCAAAGCATAATGTTTCCACCTCCATGTTTGACGGTGGGGATGGTGTTCTTGGGGTCATAGGCATTATTCCTCCTCCTCCAAACACGGCGAGTTGAGTTGATGCCAAAGAGCTCGATTTTGGTCTCATCTGACCACAACACTTTCACCCAGTTCTCCTCTGAATCATTCAGATGTTCATTGGCAAACTTCAGACCGGCCTGTATATGTGCTTTCTTGAGCAGGGGGACCTTGCGGGCACTGCAGGATTTCAGTCCTTCACGGCGTAGTGTGTTACCAATTGTTTTCTTGGTGACTATGGTCCCAGCTGCCTTGAGATCATTGACAAGATCCTCCCATGTAGTTCTGGGCTGATTCCTCACCGTTCTCATGATCATAGCAACTGCACGAGGTGAAATATTGCATGGAGCCCCAGGCCGAGGGAGATTGACAGTTCTTTTGTGTTTCTTCCATTTGCGAATAATTGCACCAACTGTTGTCACCTTCTCACCAAGCTGCTTGGCGATGGTCATGTAGCCCATTCCAGCCTTGTGTAGGTCTACAATCTTGTCCCTGAAATCCTTCGAGAGCTCTTTGGTCTTGGCCATGGTGGAGAGTTTGGAATCTGATTGATTAATTGCTTCTGTGGACAGGTGTCTTTTATACAGGTAACAAGCTGAGATTAGGAGCACTCCCTTTAAGAGTGTACTCTTAATATCAGCTCGTTACCTGTATAAAAGACACCTGGGAGTCAGAAATCTTTCTGATTGAGAGGGGGTCAAATACGTATTGCCCTCATTAAAATGCAAATCAATTTATAACATTTTTTACCTGCGTTTTTCTGGATTTTGTTGTTGTTGTTCTGTCTCTCACTGTTCAAATAAACCTACCATTACAATTATAGACTGATAATTTTTTTGTCAGTGGGCAAATGTACAAAATCAGCAGGGGATCAAATACTTTTTTCCCTCACTGTATATTTTAGAAATTACAGTTACTTTTGTACAAGTACATTTTAAACCAAATACTATTAGACTTTTACTCAACTAGTATTTTACTGGGTGACTTTCACTTTTACTTGAGTCATTTTCTATTAAGGTATCTTCACTTTTACTCAAGTATGACAATTGGGTACTTTTTACACCACTGCTCATTGTGCGATAAGGACTTGGTATGGTATGCCTAGAATGGTTCTTAGATTAGACAATAAAGATGGAGGATCGTCATTTGAGCCAGTACTCTACAGTAGGAAAATAGAAGGTAATGTGATTATGTTGATTATAATTCATGGACATTTTTGCAAAGCTTTGGTCTAACTATGAGATTATGCGTTTAAATATGCAGCTTTTGTCTGTTTTCTGTGGCAGTGATTTTCAACCAATGTGAGCATTCCTTAGTGTGATCACTGATCATGTTGTTTAGTTTAGTGTGATCACTGATCATATTGTTTAGTTTAGTGTGATCACTGATCATGTTGTTTAGTTTTGGAAAAGCATTCCAGGTAACGCTGGTTGAGAGAATGCCAAGAGTGTGCAAAGCTGTCATAAAGGCAAATAGTGGCTATTTGAAGAATCTCAAATATAAAATACATTTTGATTTGTTTAACACTTTTTTGGCTACTACATGATTATATATGTGTTATTTAATAGTTTTGATGTCTTCACTATTATTCTACAATGTAAAATAGTAAAAATAAAGAAAAACCCTTGAATGAGTAGGTGTGTCCAAACTTTTGACTGGTACTGTATATATGGAGACTGTTTAGTGCCAAAAATAAATACTTGCAAAAAATATTAAAAATACAAATGTTTCTTATATCTCTCAGATATAGGACAGACACTTCAGAACAACCTTCCTTTAGAAAACATTTTGGGGGACTATCTGTTGTTCAATTTAGTGAATCAGTATTTCAAAGCGTTTGTATTGGCTAATAGCAGTAAGGCCATTTCTTTATTTTCTTATCAATTATTTTCGATATAATAATTGTTTACTTCAAGGGGTCTTAAAATTCTAACTCAAATAGCAAAATGATCATTGGAATGCCCTTAAAATAATTCCATAAGAAAAATGAAGAAAAAAAATCTGTGAGAAAAAAAGTATATTTAATTCATTTTGAATTCAGGCTGTAACAACAAAATGTGGAATAAGTCAAGGGGTATGAATACTTTCTGAAGGCACTGTATATCCCCTCACGATCGCGCATTCTTCTGCCTCTTCCGTAGCAGGCATGAAAGAAACACAGACCGGACAAGCAGATGTGGAATGGATTAAATCAATAAATTACCATGCTTTATGCGGTAAACTATGTAGAATATTGGCCTGTTGGAAACTACAACTCCATACTACATCGTACAGTTCAGGCTGGATCTGATTTATCTCTGGAGAACCTGTGCAATGTGCGCATTGACCTCACAGAAAAAATAAAAATAAAATAGAATTCAAATAATTGATCCGAAGTCTTCAATTAGTTCTTTACAAACCGAAAAATCCGAAATGTTTATAAAAAAAAAAAGTATTTAGTATGATCCAGGGGCGCAAGTTTGGTTGTATTATTCCAGTTGGATAAACACTCCAAGCAACCAACCCGACGCTCGGAGCCGTCTTCATTCTCCTAAAGCACACCGTTGCCCCATTTTGTATCACATTACGTGCAGCTCAGTTGGTAGAGCATGGTGTTTGCAATGCCAGGGTTGTGGGTTCGATTCCCACGGGGTGCCAGTATGAAAACAATTATCTTGTATGCACTCTGGATAAGAGCGTCTGCTAAATGACTAAAATGTCAAATAAAACTGGGGGGAGACAACAATGCAATTTCAGAATGTGGGGGGGACATGTCTTCCCCAGTGAAAGTTTCTCCCCTGTGGTGATCATATTGTTAAGTTTTGATGAGAAGCCACAGCGTTGGTTTTCAATTTAAATGAAAGGTTTTGTGTTTAAGTTTAAATGAAAGGTTTTGTGTTTAAGTTTAAATGAAAGGTTTTGTGTTTAAGTTTAAATGAAGAAAGGTTTTGTGTTTAAGTTTAAATAAAAGGTTTTGTGTTTAAGTTTAAATGAAGAAAGGTTTTGTGTTTAAGTTTAAATGGAAGGTTTTGTGTTTGAATTTAAATGGAAGGTTTTGTGTTTAAGTTTAAATGAAGAAATGTTTTGTGTTTGAGTTTAAATGAAAGGTTTTGTGTTTAAGTTTAAATTAAGAAAGGTTTTGTGTTTAAGTTTAAATTAAGAAAGGTTTTGTGTTTAAGTTTAAATTAAGAAAGGTTTTGTGTTTGAGTTTAAATGAAGAAAGGTTTTGTGTTTGAGTTTAAATGAAAGGTTTTGTGTTTAAGTTTAAATTAAGAAAGGTTTTGTGTTTGAGTTTAAATGAAGAAAGGTTTTGTGTTTGAGTTTAAATGAAAGGTTTTGTGTTTAAGTTTAAATGAAGAAAGGTTTTGTGTTTTTGAGTTTAAATTAAGAAAGGTTTTGTGTTTGAGTTTTGATGAGAACTCTAGCTGGCACTCTACCTTCTATATACAGTGGGGAAAAAAAAGTATTTAGTCAGCCACCAATTGTGCATGTTCTCCCACTTAAAAAGATGAGAGAGGCCTGTAATTTTCATCATAGGTACACGTCAACTATGACAGACAAAATGAGAAAAAGAAATCCAGAAAATCACATTGTAGGATTTTTAATGAATTTATTTGCAAATGATGGTGTAAAATAAGTATTTGGTCAATAACAAAAGTTTCTCAATACTTTGTTATATACCCTTTGTTGGCAATGACACAGGTCAAACGTTTTCTGTAAGTCTTCACAAGGTTTTCACACACTGTTGCTGGTATTTTGGCCCAATCCTCCATGCAGATCTCCTCTAGAGCAGTGATGTTTTGGGGGCTGTCGCTGGGCAACACGGACTTTCAACTCCCTCCAAAGATTTTCTATGGGGTTGAGATCTGGAGACTGGCTAGGCCACTCCAGGACCTTGAAATGCTTCTTACGAAGCCACTCCTTCGTTGCACGGGCGGTGTGTTTGGGATCATTGTCATGCTGAAAGACCCCAGCCACGTTTCATCTTCAATGCCCTTGCTGATGGAAGGAGATTTTCACTCAAAAATCTCACGATGCATGGCCCCATTCATTCTTTCCTTTACACGGATCAGTCGTCCTGGTCCCTTTGCAGAAAAACAGCCCCAAAGCATGATGTTTCCACCCCCATGCTTCACAGTAGGTATGGTGTTCTTTGGATGCAACTCAGCATTCTTTGTCCTCCAAACACGACGAGTTGAGTTTTTTACCAAAAAGTTATATTTTGGTTTCATCTGACCATATGACATTCTCCCAATCCTCTTCTGGATCATCCAAATGCACTCTAGCAAACTTCAGACGGGCCTGGACATGTACTGGCTTAATCAGGGGGACACGTCTCACACTGCAGGATTTGAGTCCCTGGTGGCGTAGTGTGTTACTGATGGTAGGCTTTGTTACTTTGGTCCCAGCTCTCTGCAGGTCATTCACTAGGTCCCCCCGTGTGGTTCTGGGATTTTTGCTCACCGTTCTTGTGATCATTTTGACCCCACGGGGTGAGATCTTGCGTGGAGCCCCAGATCGAGGGAGATTATCAGTGGTCTTGTATGTCTTCCATTTCCTAATAATTGCTCCCACAGTTGATTTCTTCAAACCAAGCTGCTTACCTATTGCAGATTCAGTCTTCCCAGCCTGGTGCAGGTCTACAATTTTATTTCTGGTGTCCTTTGACAGCTCTTTGGTCTTGGCCATAGTGGAGTTTGGAGTGTGACTGTTTGAGGTTGTGGACAGGTGTCTTTTACACTGATAACAAGTTCAAACAGGTGCCATTAATACAGGTAATGAGTGGAGGACAGAGGAACCTCTTAAAGAAGAAGTTACAGGTCTGTGAGAGCCAGAAATCTTGCTTGTTTGTAGGTGACCAAATACTTATTTTCCACCATCATTTGCAAATAAATTCATAAAAAATCCTACAATGTGATTTTCTGGAATTTTTTTTCTCATTTTGTCTGTCATAGTTGACGTGTACCAATGATGAAAATTACAGGCCTCTCTCATCTTTTTAAGTGGGAGAACTTGCACAATTGGTGGCTGACTAAAATACTTTTTTCCCCCACTGTAACTAGCACTGATGTTGACCAGAGCCCTGTGGGAAATAGGGTTATCTATCTTTGTAACGGCATACTTTGTTGTGTGTAAGTCTGGGGTGTGTTAGCTAGTGTTATCTCTGGATATGCTCCAGTCTAAAGCACTAATGCTATATCAAAGGAACAGCCTGATGAATAAATAGCAAATAGTCACAGTCTGGCCACTGTCTGGTCACAGGCTGGTCACAGTTTGGCCACTGTCTGGTCACAGGCTGGTCACAGTTTGGCCACTGTCTGGTCACAGGCTGGTCACTGTCTGGTCACAGGCTGGTCACTGTCTGGTCACTGTCTGGTCACAGGCTGGTCTCAGTCTGGTCTGGTCACAGTCTGGTCACTGTCTGGTCACTGTCTGGTCACTGTCTGGCCAGATCGTTCTTCAAGACGTTCAAATGTTCATAGATGACCACCGCAGGGTCAAATAATAATCCCAGTGGTTGTAGAGGGTGCAACAGGTCAGCAGCTCAGGAGTACATGTCAGTTGACTTTCCATAGCCGAGCATTCATAGGTCAAGACAGCAGGTGCAGGTCCGGGACAAGGTAGCACGTCCGGTGAACAGGTCAGGGTTCCATAGCCGCAGGCAGAACAGTTGAAACTGGAACAGCAGCACGACCAGGTGGACTGGGGACAGCCCTGAGTCATCAGGCCAGGTAGTCCTGAGGCATGGACCCAGGGATCAGGTTCTCCGGGAGAGAGAGAGAGATAGAGAGATGGGAGAACTAGAGGGAGCATACTTAAGTTCACACGACCCCCCGATAAGACAGGCTAATTTCACCAGATAAGGAGAGACTGACCCTTGTACCCTGGAACATAGACTGCTGCAGCATAGATACTGGATGCTGAGACGGGGGGGGGGGACACTGAGGCCCTATCCGACAATACCCCCTGACAGGGCCAACCAGGCAGGATATAACATTTTTAAAAACGTTTTAGTAATTTAGCAGACAATCTTATCCAGAGTGACTTACATTAGTGAGTGCATACATTTTTCATACTGGTCCACTGAGGGAATCGAACCCACAACTGTGGCATTGCAAGCGCCATGCTCTATCAACTGGGCTACAGGAGACATAACCCCTGTCACTGTCTGGTCACTGTCTGGTCACAGGCTGGTCACTGTCTGGTCACAGGCTGGTCACTGTCTGGTCACAGGCTGGTCATTGTCTGGTCACAGTCTGGTCTGGTCACAGTCTGGTCTGGTCACTATCTGGTCACAGTCAACTCAAATCAAATCAAATCACATTTTATTTGTCACATGCGCCGAATACAACAGGTATTACAGTGAAATGCTTACTTACAAACCCTTAAGCTAAAATGCAGTTTTAACAAAGAATACCCCCAAAAAATGCTAATAGTCTGGGTAGCCATTTGATTAGATATTCAGGAGTATTATGGCTTGGGGGTTGAAGCTGTTTAGAAGCCTCTTGAACCTTGACTTAGCGCTCCGGTACCGCTTGCTGTGCGGTAGCAGAGAGAACAGTCTATGACTAGGGTGGCTGGAGTCTTTGACAATTTTTAGGGCCTTCCTGTGACACCGCCTGGTATAGAGGTCCTGGATAGTAGGAAACTTGGCCCCATTGATGTACTGGGCCGTACGCACTACCCTCTGTAGTGCCTTGGGGTCGGAGGCCGAGCAGTTGCAATACCAAGCAGTGATGCAGCCAGTCAGGATGCTCTCAATGGTGCAGCTGTAGAACCTTTTGAGGATCTGAGGACCCACGCATAATCTTTTCAATCTCCTTAGGGGGAATAGGTTTTGTCGTGCCCTCTTCACGACTGTCTTGGTGTGCTTGGACCATGTTAGTTTGTTGGTGATGTGGACACCAAGGAATTTGAAGCTCTCAAACTGCTCCACTACAGCCCCGTCGATGAGAATGGGGGCGTACTCGGTCCTCTTCTTTTTCCTGTAGTCCACAATCATCTCCTTTGTCTTGATCACGTTAAGGGAGAGGTTGTTGTCCTGGCACCACACGGCCAGGTCTCTGACCTCCTCCCTATAGGCTGTCTCATCGTTGTCGGTGATAAACAGGCTGTTGTGTCATCGGCAAACTTAAGTCTAATAGCGATAATGATAGCAGATAACGATAACGATAGTAGATAGCGATAACGATAATAGATAGCGATAATGATAGTAGATAGCGATCATGATAATATATAGCGATAATGATAGTAGATAGCGATAACGATAAAAGATAGTGACAATGTTAGTAGATAGCGATAATGATAATAGATAGAGATAATGATAATATATAGTGATAATGATAGTAGATAGTGATAATGATAATATATAGCGATAATTGTAGTAGATAGCGATAATGATAGTAGATAGCGATAACGATAATAGATAGTGATAATGATAGTAGATAGTGATAATGATAGTAGATAGCGATAATGATAGTAGATAGCGATAATGATAATAGATAGCGATAATGATAGTAGATAGAGATAATGATAATAGATAGCGATAATGATAGTAGATAGCGATAATGATAATAGATAGCGATAACGATAGTAGATAGCGATAATGATAATAGATAGCGATAATGATAATATATAGCGATAATGATAATAGATAGCGATAATGATAGTAGATAGCGATAATGATAGTAGATAGCAATAATGATAATATATAGCGATAATGATAGTAGATAGCGATAATGATAATATATAGCGATAATGATAGTAGATAGCGATAATGATAATATAGCGATAATGATAGTACATAGCGATAATGATAATAGATAGCGATAATGATAGTAGATAGCGATAATGATAGTAGATAGCAATAATGATAGTAGATAACGATAATGATAATAGATAGCGATAACGATAATAGGTAGTGATAATGATAGTAGATAGTGATAATGATAGTAAATAGCGATAATGATAGTAGATAGCGATAATGATAGTAGATAGCGATAATGATAATAGATAGCGATGATGATAGTAGATAGCGATAATGATAATAGATAGCGATAATGATAATAGATAGTGATAATGATAGTAGATAGCGATAATGATAGTAGATAGCGATAATGATAATAGATAGTGATAATGATAGTAGATAGCGATAATGATAATATATAGCGATAATGATAGTAGATAGCGATGATGCTAAAAGATAGCGATAATGATAGTATATAGCGATAATGTTAATAGATAGTGATAATGTTAGCAGGTAGCGATAATGATAATAGATAGCGATAATGATAATAGATAGCGATAATGATAGTAGATAGCGATAATGATAGTAGATAGAGATAATTAAAATATATACCGATAATGATAGTAGATAGCGATAACGATAATAGATAGTGATAATGATAGTAGATAGCGATAATGATAGTAGATAGCGATAATGATAATAGATAGCGATAATGATAGTAGATAGCGATAATGATAGTAGATAGTGATAATGATAGTAGATAGCGATAATGATAATATATAGCGATAATGATAGTAGATAGCGATAATGATAAAAGATAGTGATAATGATAGTAGATAGCGATAATGATAATAGATAGTGATAATGATAGTAGATAGCGATAATGATAGTAGATAGCAATAATGATAGTAGATAGCAATAATGATAATAGATAGCGATAATGATAATAGATAGCGATAATGATAGTAGATAGCGATAATGATAATATGTAATGATAATGATAATATATAGCGACAAATATAATAGATAGTGATAATGTTAGTAGATAGCGATAATGGTAATAGATAGCGATAACGATAGTGGATAGCGATAATGATAACAGATAGCGATAATGATAATATATAGCGATAATGATAATAGATAGCGATAATGATAGTAGATAGCGATAATGATAGTAGATAGCGATAATGATAATATATAGCGATAATGATAGTAGATAGCGATAATGATAATATATAGCGATAATGATAGTAGATAGCGATAATGATAATAGATAGCGATAATGATAGTATATAGTGATAATGATAATAGATAGTGATAATTATAGTAGATAGTGATAATGATAGTAGATAGCAATAATGATAGTATATAACAATAATGATTAATAGATAGCGATAATGATAATATAGCGATAATAATAGTATATAGTGATAATGATAGTAGATAGCGACGATGATAATAGATAGCGATAATGATAGTATATAGCGATAATGATAATAGATAGCGATAATGATAGTAGATAGCGATAATGATAATAGATAGCGATAATGATAATAGATAGCGATAATGATAGTAGATAGCGATAATGATAGTAGATAGCGATAATGATAATATATAGTGATAATGATAGTAGATAGCGATAACGATAATATATAGCGATAATGATAGTAGATAACGATGATGCTAAAAGATAGCGATAATGATAGTATATAGCGATAATGTTAATAGATAGTGATAATGTTAGCAGGTAGCGATAATAATAATAGATAGCGATAATGATAATAGATAGCGATAATGATAGTAGATAGCGATAATGATAGTAGATAGAGATAATTAAAATATATACCGATAATGATAGTAGATAGCGATAACGATAATAGATAGTGATAATAATAGAAGATAGCGATAACAATAAGAGATAGCGATAATGATAACAGATAGCGATAATGATAGTAGATAGTGATAATGATAGTAGATAGTGATAATGATAGTAGATAGCGATCGTGATAATATATATAGCGATAATGATAGTAGATAGCGATAACGATAAAAGATAGTGACAATGTTAGTAGATAGCGATAATGATAATAGATAGTGATAATGATAGTAGATAGCGATAATAATAGTAGATAGCAATAATGATAGTAGATAGCAATAATGATAATAGATAGCGATAATGATAATAGATAGCGATAATGATAGTAGATAGCGATAATGATAATATGTAATGATAATGATAATATATAGCGATAAATATAATAGATAGTGATAATGCTAGTAGATAGCGATAATGATAGTAGATAGAGATAATGCTAATGTATAGCGATAATGATAGTAGATAGTGATAATGATAATAGATAGCGATAATGATAGTAGATAGCGATAATGATAGTAGATAGCGATAATGATAATATATAGCGATAATGATAGTAGATAGCGATAATGATAGTATATAACGATAATGATAGTAGATAGAGATAATGACAGTAGATAGCGATAACGATAGTAGATAGTGATAATGATAGAAGATAGCGATAAAGATAATATATAGCGATAATGATAGTAGATAGCAATAATAATAATATATAGCGATAATGACAATAAATAGTGATAATGATAATAAATAGCGATAATGATAGTAGATAGCGATAATGATAGTAGATATCGATAATGATAGTAGATCGCAATAATGATAGTAGATAATGATGGTGATAATAGATAACGATAATGATAGTAGATAGCGTTAATGATAGTAGATAGCGATAATGATAATATATAGCGATAATGATAGTAGATAGCGATAATTATAATAGATAGCGATAATGATAGTAGATAGCGATAATGATAGTAGATAGCAATAATGATAGTAGATAACGATAATGATAATAGATAGCGATAATGATAATAGATATCGATAATGATAGTAGACAGTGATAATAATAGTAGAAAGCGATAATGATAATATATAGAGATAATGATAGTAGATAGCGATAATGATTTAAAAAATAGCGATAATGATAGTATATAGCGATAATGACAATAGATAGTGATAATGTTAGTAGATAGCGATAACGATAATAGATAGCGATAATGATAATAGATAGAGATAATGATAGTAGATAGTGATGATGTTAGTAGATAGCAATAATAATAATAGATAGCGATAATGATAATAGATAGCGATAATGATAATAGATAGCGATAATGATAGTAGATAGCGATAATGATAATATATAGCGATAATGATAATATATAGCGATAATGATAATAGATAGCGATAATGATAGTATATAGTGACAATGATAGTAGATAGCGATAATGATAATATATAGCGATAATGATAGCAGATAGCGATAACGATAATAGATAGTGATAATGATAGAAGATAGTGATAATGATAATAGATAGTGATAATAGATAGCAATAATGACAATACATAGCGATAATGATAGTAGATAGCGATAATGATAATAGATAGCGATAATGATAATAGATAGCGATAATGATAATAGATAGCGATAATGATAGTAGATAGCGATAATGATAATAGATAGCGATAATGATAGTAGATAGCGATAATGATAGTAGATAGTGATAATGATAATAGATAGTGATAATGATAGTAGATAGTGCCAAAAAGAATACAGGGCAGAGTGCCTTTATTAAATAAATATAACACCACTCTTACCAATATCAATACACATCTTCATCCATTGTTAAAGGAGGACATGGTAAGATGATATTTTAAATGAGGGATAGGGCCATTAAAGTGTAGTTAACTTTACATTAAGAAAACATCCTCCCACCGATAGCACTTCTGAACTCATTAGTTACCTACGGTTTAACACTCAAACACACACACACGCACAAACACAAACACAAACACACACCTACCCGCTATAGGCAGAAGTTCCTCAGGGTAGAGAGAGAAAGAGTACTGATAGTTACAGTTAAAATGTCATTTTGTTCTACACACAACTCTGGGAGAAACCCAACCAACTAAATAACACAGGAACAATATTGTTGTAGTATGCAAATATAGCTAAACATTGCAAATATGAATATATTGGCTGTTATGATAGAGACAAATCTTGAGTAAATGTTCAGCGTAGACACAACGTATACAGTGGGGGAAAAAAGTATTTAGTCAGCCACCAATTGTGCAAGTTCTCCCACTTAAAAAGATGAGAGAGGCCTGTAATTTTCATCATAGGTACACGTCAACTATGAAAGACAAATTGAGAAAAAAAAAATCCAGAAAATCACATTGTAGGATTTTTAATGAATTTATTTGCAAATTATGGTGGAAAATAAGTATTTGGTCACCTACAAACAAGCAAGATTTCTGGCTCTCACAGACCTGTAACTTCTTCTTTAAGAGGCTCCTCTGTCCTCCACTTGTTACCTGTATTAATGGCACCTGTTTGAACTTGTTATCAGTATAAAAGACACCTGTCCACAACCTCAAACAGTCACACTCCAAACTCCACTATGGCCAAGACCAAAGAGCTGTCAAAGGACACCAGAAACAAAATTGCAGACCTGCACCAGGCTGGGAAGACTCAATCTGCAATAGGTAAGCAGCTTGGTTTGAAGAAATCAACTGTGGGAGCAATTATTAGGAAATGGAAGACATACAAGACCACTGATAATCTCCCTCGATCTGGGGCTCCACGCAAGATCTCACCCCGTGGGGTCAAAATGATCACAAGAACGGTGAGCAAAAATCCCAGAACCACACGGGGGACCTAGTGAATGACCTGCAGAGAGCTGGGACCAAAGTAACAAAGCCTACCATCAGTAACACACTACGCCGCCAGGGACTCAAATCCTGCAGTGCGAGACGTGTCCCCCTGCTTAAGCCAGTACATGTCCAGGCCCGTCTGAAGTTTGCTAGAGTGCATTTGGATGATCCAGAAGAGGATTGGGAGAATGTCATATGGTCAGATGAAACCAAAATAGAACTTTTTGGTAAAAACTCAACTCGTCGTGTTTGGAGGACAAAGAATGCTGAGTTGCATCCAAAGAACACCATACCTACTGTGAAGCATGGGGGTAGAAACATCATGCTTTGGGGCTGTTTTTCTGCAAAGGGACCAGGACGACTGATCCGTGTAAAGGAAAGAATGAATGGGGCCATGTATCGTGAGATTTTGAGTGAAAACCTCCTTCCATCAGCAAGGGCATTGAAGATGAAACGTGGCTGGGTCTTTCAGCATGACAATGATCCCAAACACACCGCCCGGGCAACGAAGGAGTGGCTTCGTAAGAAGCATTTCAAGGTCCTGGAGAGGCCTAGCCAGTCTCCAGATCTCAACCCCATAGAAAATCTTTGGAGTGAGTTGAAAGTCCGTGTTGCCCAGCGACAGCCCCAAAACATCACTGCTCTAGAGGAGATCTGCATGGAGGAATGGGCCAAAATACCAGCAACAGTGTGTGAAAACCTTGTGAAGACTTACAGAAAACGTTTGACCTGTGTCATTGCCAACAAAGGGTATATAACAAAGTATTGAGAAACTTTTGTTATTGACCAAATACTTATTTTCCACCATAATTTGCAAATAAATTCATAAAAAATCCTACAATGTGATTTTCTGGAAATTTTTTCTCTCATTTTGTCTGTCATAGTTGACGTGTACCTATGATGAAAAATACAGGCCTCTCTCATCTGTTTAAGTGGGAGAACTTGCACAATTGGTGGCTGACTAAATACTTATTTCCCCCACTGTAGCTTTAGGTGAAATAGATAACATCTTGGAAATACCTGCCACAGATCAAAACAGAAATTAAAATGTAATTGATCTCCAGAAAAGTGATTTAGACGATAGGGTTGATAAATGAGTGTTGAATGATGAAGGCAATTAATAAACTAGAGATGTTAATTTTGTGTTATCATTAGGTTGGTTTAAGACATTCAGAGTCCCAATTGGCACCCTGTTCACTATTAGTGCCCTACTGACCAGGGCCTGACAGAACACAACCCTAGACATCATCATTCCTGTCTGCCCCTGTAGGGCATCCCAGGGGTTGTGTGCTGAGTCCAAAATAACACCCTATTCCCTATATAGTGCACTACTTTTGACTAGAGCCCTATGGGCCCTGATTAAAAGTAGTGCACTTCATAGGGGACAGGGTGCCATTTGAGATGCATGTTCTTATCATTATCTAGGTGTCCAGACAGAACCATGGCAGTAACCATAGTGACAGGGACATATATAGATAGGTAGGTGTACTGTAAGAAGAAGGACCTATATTGAATTACACACATCTTTTATTTCATAATTTAACCTGTATCCAACCAGGTAGATCAATTAAAGAACAACTTGTGGTATTTACATGACTAACTGTTGAGTGTTAAGTGACTGGTATTTACATGACCAAATGGTGAGTGTTAAGTGACTGGTATTTACATGACTAACTGGTGAGTGTTAGTGACTGGTATTTACATGACTAACTGGTGAGTGTTAAGTGACTGGTATTTACATGACTAACTGGTGAGTGTTAAGTGACTGGTATTTACATGACTAACTGGTGAGTGTTAAGTGACTGGTATTTACATGACTAACTGGTGAGTGTTAAGTGACTGGTATTTACATGACTAACTGGTGAGTGTTAAGTGACTGGTATTTACATGACTAACTGGTGAGTGTTAAGTGACTGGTATTTACATGACTAACTGGTGAGTGTTAAGTGACTGGTATTTACATGACTAACTGGTGAGTGTTAAGTGACTGGTATTTACATGACTAACTGGTGAGTGTTAAGTGACTGGTATTTACATGACTAACTGGTGAGTGTTAAGTGACTGGTATAATACCAGTAAAAAACTCCTGAGCCACTCTAACCTTAAGTGCTGTATCACCCCTAGGACCTCGGCATAGGTAGGTCAATTAAACCTTCTGTTTTACAATGATGACCTGAGAAGTGGCAGGTGGTACAGAGAAATAAAATGACAGTACAGGTCAGAACACAACTGAGGCACTCTGACCAGCCGACATGGACATGCTACTAATAATGTTATTAAGGGGACAGTAAAACATTTTTACAGTATGTTACCGGAACGTATTTTACGGTATCCAATACTGTTACTATAATATTTTTTTTTACCGTTGTTTTTACGGTTAACTTACAGGCAACTGGCTTCCTTTAAGTTAACGTAAAACAACAGTACAGTGCATTACTGTAATCTTCCCTGCCCAAAACGTTTTCCCACAATGCACCATCATTTACAGTATGCTGCTGTATAATGCTTGACAGTATTTTACTGTTGATAAATGCACAAATGTACTGTATAAATCACCGTTTTCCATTACATTGTAAAATTTGGTGTAAATAATTTTGGAAATCATGTCAATGTTGTACACACCTTTTGGTTGGTTCACTTCAGATCTTGATGTTTCTCAATCTTATCACTCAGAATGTACTGAAAAAGTTGCCAGTTGCCAATCCCACAATGCTGTGCAGTTACAGTAATGTATAATTTTTTTATAATTTTTTATTTTATTTTATTTTTTCTTGGGGGGGGGGGGGGGTCAGCTTAATATTGCAGATAGATTGTATCTTCTACCAATGTAATTGTCTGCATCACTTCCAATCCCCCATGTTTTTTATATATATACTCCCCTTTATTACTTTTCAACCCCGCCATCCTTTCCCTACTTGGAGTAAATTAGTGAACAACAACGCCCAGGCCTCTACTTCCAGTCTATACTTACTATCTACACCTCATGGACACAGTTAATTTTACAATAATTCTATTATATATATATATACATATATATATATTTTTTTTTTGCTCCTGAACTTCTTCTACTCTCAACCTCTCCGATCATTTTCATGACGTCCATCCGGTTTGCTTCTATGTGCCATATCTTTCTAACTGTGCTCTTTCCCAAAAGCTCCCAACATACAACCTATATACTTATTATGGACACAGTATGCTTACATTATTAGCTATCTTTGTTATTATTTGTTGTTATTTGTTATTAGCCCCATCCTTCAACTCTATTCAATACCTCCCATCTATCTCTTAACACCATCCAAATAGGATTTCTATTTGCCATATATATTTCAACCGTACTGTGATGTTTAACAAAAGTTCTGAACCTTTCTATTCTCATTGCTTCTACAGATTGTGAATTAAAAATAAAGATTTTTGCTAAAAGTATTATTATATTATTGATCGATTGACTATGACTTTTCAGATCACCCAGTAATGCTATCTGCAAGGTTAGTTCCAGGTAAATATTGCAATCCTTTAGCCATTCCTGGACCTGTGTCCAAAAACAAGCTACAAATGGACAGAACCAAAACAAATGATCTAATGATTCTGTCTCTTCACAGCAAAATCTGCAGAGCTGGGAAGATTGTATCCCCCATATAAATAACATTATATTGGTAGCAAGAATTTTATATAATAGTTTAAATTGAAAGATTCTAATTTTTGAATCCGGTGTCATTTTGCGTGTCAGTTCATAAACACTATGCCATGGGATCGGTACGTCAAAGATCTCTTCCCAACTATTTTGCAATCTATATGGGACGGCTGTCAATCCTTTGGTCCTTAAGTGAAACTGATATACTTTTTTATTTATCACAGTTTTCCTTAACCAATTATGTTCTTTAATGCAAGGCCGACAGACAAGTTTCTCCCCCTTCCACTTTCCTCTTCCACTTTTGTGGTAAGGCTGCAATTATTTGGTTGTAATTTTGGGTAGAGCAGACATTCCCATATGTTTTTGTTAGCTGCATGTGCGACATAACTCCACCATTCCTACCGATGATATCATTTACGAAGATTATACCTTTTTTAAACATTCTGTCAAAAAAAAAAGGCTTTTTGTCAATTGGTATATTTGAATTTAACCACAATATTTGTTGCATTATTTGTTCTGTCGTTTCTGGAGGATTAAATTGATATTGCAACCAACTTTCTATGGCTTGTTTTAGAAATAGTGATATTTGGGAGATGATTTCCTTTTCAAATAACTGCAAATGAGTTGTTGTAATCTGAATAAAGGGAAAAAGGCCTTTCTTGAACATTGGGTGAGACAATCTTACTAATTTGCTTGAGAACCAGTTTGGATTTAAGTATAACTTTTGTATGACTGAAGCTTTTAGTGATAGGTCTAATGCTTTAATATTTAATAATTTCTGTCCTCCGAATTCATATTCATTATATAAATATGCCATTTTAATTTTGTCTGGCTTGCCGTTCCAAATAAAATTGAATATTTTTTTCTCATATAATTTATAAAACTGTTCGCTAGGCGTAGGCAAGACCATAAGCAAATAGGTAAACTGGGATAATACTAAAAAGTCTCTTTTGACCTAAATTGCTTTTGTTTTCGAGATGAGTACTGAAAAACATGGCCTCTAAAGGCACATTTAAAGGTGTCCCATACAATAAGGGGATTCGCAGTACCTATGTTATGTTGGAAAAAATCAGTTATAAATTCCTTTGTTCTAATTATAAATAAATTATCATCCAATAGGCTTTGATTAAATTTCCAATATCCTCGCCCACGTGTAAATTCAGTAAGAGTAATGTATATGCCTATTATATGATGGTCCGACCGCATTCTGTCCCCTATCAACACTTTTTAAACTTTTGGTACCAACGAGAATGAGATAAGAAAGAAGTCAAGACGACTAGCTTGATTCAGTCTCCGCCATGTATATCTCACTAGATCAGTATATTTAAGCCTCCATATATCTACTAGTTCTAATGTATCCATGACATTCACAATTTCCTTAAGAGCATGTGGGTGATTGTTTGTGGTGTGATTTCCTTTACGGTCCATTGAGCTATTTAAAACAGTATTATAATCCCCCACCATAATAATATTGTCTTGAATTGCTTGCAGGCTTGATAATTTATTATATATATTATCAAAGAATTGTGGATCATCATTATTTGGTCCGTAAAAGTTAATGAGCCATATCTGTTTTTAATCCATCTACCTTGCGTATCTATTTTGACAATTTGCACATTCGGATCGAAATTACTATTAATTAATATCATCACCCCTTTTGAATTTCTTTGCCCATGGGAGAAGTATATTCCCCCCCCCCCATTCTTTTTTCCACACTACTTCATCTCGAATTGTTGAATGAGTTTCCTATGTACAATAGATATTATATTCCTTATCTTTGAGCCAGTAATGTGTAATTTACAGTTTTTTGGCAAAATCACTCAGAGTGCATTGCCATTTACAGCAATTTACTGTAAATAATTAATACGGTACTTTACTGTTAGTTTTATTGTGTAATACTGTCAAAAAACAAGAAAGTTTTATAGTGTAATGTACTGTGGTATTAGACTATATAACCTAACTCCCATAACAACATGATAGAAGTTATATATATATATATATATATATATATATTAGTACATCCAAATGACAGTAAGTGTATTGTATAGTAACTGCCCTATAACCTATTCAGCAGGGACAATGCTCTGATAGATCATATAGACATCAAGCTACGTCCCAAATAGCACCCTATTCCCTATATAGTGCACTAATTTTGACAAGGGTCCATAGGGCGCTGGTGAAAAGTAGTGCACTATATTGGGAATAGGGTGCTATTTGGGCTGTAGCCATAGATTATATAGACAGGGTGATGTTGGAGGGCTGTGACACCAGGCTGCCTTCGTGGTTGTTGAGAGGGGTAATATAATGATCTAATAGACAGACAGACAGGAAGACAGCTTTAGCAGGCATATGAGAGTCCATTACTGCCACAACACATCACTCTTTCTCTCCCTCCATCCCTCCTCCATCCCTCCCTCCTCCGTCCTTCTCCCTCCCTCTCTCCTTCCATCCCTCCTCCATCCTTCTCCCTGCATCCCTCTCTCCCTCCTCAATAGGTAGCCCTGCCAACCACGTCACTTATCTCTGAACTATCCCCATATCTCCAGTTTGTCTAATTATGTTCTTCCCTTGATGTTCTGCCATAAAGGAGTGGAATTATCTATCATTTCAGAATTCTCTGTATCATTTCAGAATTATTTTTATCATTTCAGAATTCTCTGTATCATTTCAGAATTCTCTGTATCATTTCAGCATTCTCAGTAAGTGTGCAACTAGGGAGACGAATTTGGCATCTCAGTGGTCCTGTAGGTAGGATACTATAAAGCTCAAATACTAACCCAAAAGGGCTTCTATAGTAAATCATTTCTGGCACAGAACTCTTGTTAGCCCGTCTGGACACAAAGCCTCTGAAATCCAGAGAGAGAAAGAGAGAAAGAGAGAGAGAGAGAGAGAGAGACAGAGAGAGACAGAGAGAGAGAGAGAGAGAGAGAGAGAGAGAGAGAGAGAGAGAGAGAGAGAGAGAGAGAGAGAGAGAGAGAGAGAGAGAGAGAGAGAAGAACAGTTAACTTCTGATTCTGGAGTAAAAGAAAGAATGAATGTTGTCCCTCCTTTGTCACGTTTAGATTTGTGTTGTTCTTAATTCATCATTGTTTTGAGTTATCACTAATCTTTTCTTCTCTCTTTCTTCACTGCTCAGCAGTCAGCAGTCAGCAGTCAGCAGTAAGCAGTCAGCAGTCAGCAGTCAGCAGTCAGCAGTCAGCAGTCAGCAGTCAGCAGTCAGCAGTCAGCAGTCAGCAGTCAGCAGTCAGCAGTCAGCAGTCAGCAGTCAACACGGTTTTCTGACTTCTATAGAAGCTAATGTTGTGTCTAAGGACGGTTTGGAGTCGACTAAACTCATTCTGGGCTCCATATAAGGAGCTCCATACAATGTGTATCATATTCATCTGATGTGGGGTTGTCAAAGCACCGTTTTCATTTTCATCCACTTTATGGTATTTGTCGATACCAAACATTCACACAATTCAAGGTTATTGCAGCAAGATGTATTGTATTATAGAATCACTAGATAATATTCATGAAAGAGGTGTACTGTTGCTTTTATACAAGATGATTGAAACCAAAGTTAATCAAGTACTTATTCTCTTTCATACAGAACCTTTGTCATGGCAACTATTGGTTACCATCATCTAAGTTGATAGCGTGTACAGTATTGGCCCTTTTAAAACAACTTGACGCCTTAAGGAGAGTGGTTGCCATCCTCACAATCAATAGCATAGATAAACAAGACAGACCTTTAAACTAATCCTGGTAGAAGAATATGAGCATGTCAGTGGATGGACAGACAGAGATATCATGCACAAACACACGCACGCACGCACACACACACACACACGCACGCACGCACACACACACACACACACACACACACACACACACACACACACACACACACACACACACACACACACACACACACACACACACACACACACACACACACACACACACACACACACACACACACACACACACACACACACACACACACACACTGTACCCAGTCCACTGAGCAGCCCCTCTGATGTGCGCCACTGTGAGGATGTGATGAGCTGGAGAACAGACAGATGCTAAAGGTCACAGGAAACAAAGTATCACGTCTCCCTCTTATTGTACTACCACTCAGACTGGGTCCCAAATGGCACCCTATGCCCTACACCAAGCACTGCTTTGACCTAGATCAGGACCAGAGCAGTGGTCCAAGTACTGCACTATGTAGGGAATAGGGTGTCATTTGGGACCCACGCTGAGACTGAACTCTGAAAGACCTGGAGCAGGACTGTCCTTTACCACACAGGGCTGTCAGCAGCAGGATCCAGAGATGTTTTGATACAGATGACCATGTAGCTGCTCATAATGGTTAGGACAGAGGGAGCAGTAACATTAATCATCCCTCCACTACTGCAGTTTGAGCTTCTGAGTTCATACAGACAAAGAAAGAGGGAGGAACAATTACCTGGTCTGACTACCAAATGGTGTGACTACCAAATGGTGTGACTACCAAATGGTGTGACTAACAAATGGTGTGACTACCAAATGGTGTGACTACCAAATGGTGTGACTACCAAATGGTGTGACTACCAAATGGTGTGACTACCAAATGGTGTGACTACCATATGGTTTGACTCCCAAAAGGTTTGATCACCGAATGGTGTGACCACCAAATGGTGTGACTACCAAATGGTGTGACTCCCAAAAGGTTTGATCACCGAATGGTGTGACCACCAAATGATGTGACCACCAAATGGTGTGACTACCATATGGTTTGACTCCCAAAAGGTTTGATCACCGAATGGTGTGACCACCAAATGATGTGACCACCAAATGGTGTGACTACCATATGGTTTGACTCCCAAAAGGTTTGATCACCGAATGGTGTGACCACCAAATGGTGTGACTACCAAATGGTGTGACTACCAAATGGTGTGACTACCAAATGATGTGACTACCAAATGGTGTGACTACCAAATGGTGTGACTACCATATGGTTTGACTCCCAAAAGGTTTGATCACCGAATGGTGTGACCACCAAATGGTGTGACCACCAAATGGTGTGACTCCCAAAAGGTGTGACCACCGAATGGTGTAACCACCAAATGGTGTGACTACCAAATGGTGTGAATGACCAAATGGTGTGACTACCTAAGGGCATTTCCCCAGGGGCCCTGGTCAGAAGTAGAGCACTGTAAAGGGAACAGAGTAACACAGCATCATCTCACTGACGGGGGCAGGTGGAGATGGAGAATCAAACGTTGGATTAACATGTCAATACAAACACACACATATATACGCACAAACACACAGAAATAAATTTGTATTTAAAATGAGCAGTATTACAGTTTTGTCCAACTGCTTACACACGTTTTCAAAACTATGTCTCCTTTTTTCAAAACTCTACACACAATTCCCAAAACTGCACACACAAAATGCAAAATGCCTCACATCTCCTTCAAAATGTAACACTGCATTCAAAATGCCATAAACACATGTCAGAATGAAGCATTTGCATCAAATGGCAAACACTTCTTTCATAATAGTACATTTTTGGATATACCATGTAAACACTGTTGTTCTAAATCTAAAGCTCTTTGGTCTTTCATAGGCTTATATCTACATTTCAACAAACATTACTGTTGTATACAGTAGCATACAACAAAACCATAAACATATGTTAACCAAAAGTACATTCTTTAGAATACAGTAAAGAGCACAATTGTGTGTGGGGGGTCCCGGGGGGGCAGTCCAGGAATTGGTAGGGGGGGGGTTAAGCTACGCTTCATCTCTTCTCCAGGCTGGGTCTGGCCACAATACTTCGTCCACATCACAAGATAATTTTTCTCTTGCCAAACATCGAGGGAAGTATCTCCTAGCATGGCATATGCAACCTTGGACAGAGGCAACCTCTATGTCCCCACATGCGTCCTCCATTGCCTGGAGAAGCGGCATGCGGGCATAGGCTTGGCGATGATACACTTTCCAGCGCCAGGCTGAGAAGAATTCCTCTATGGGATTTAGAAAATATATATATGGGGGTAGGTACAAAACTACAAAATTGTGGATGGGTGGCAAACCAGTTTTGGACCAGAACAGCCCGGTGAAAACGAACATTGTCCCATATAACCACAAATCTAGCAGGCTCCTGATCTGGATCAGGGACAAGCATTGTGTAAATTGCATCCAGAAAAGTGAGCATATGGCCGGTGTTGTACGGACCCAGTGTGGCATTGTGATGGAGGACCCCGTTTTGAGTGATGGCAGCACACATAGTTATATTACCCCCACGCTGTCCAGGGACATCGGTAATTGCCCTCTGTCCTATTACATTTCTTCCGCGGCGACTGGTTTTGGTGAGGTTGAAGCCAACCTCATCTACATAAATTAATTAATGGCGAATTACATGGGCATCCATCTCCAATACTCTCTGTAACATACAAAAGGATATACAGATGAGTAAATATGGTATGTCTGAAGTACTGGAAGTAGTGTTGCATACATACCTCTACAAAGTCATGTCGCAGATTCTTGACTCTGTCAGAGTTTCTCTCAAATGGCACCTTGTAAAGTTGTTTCATCGTCACTTGGTGCCGTTGGAGGATGCGTTGTATGGTCGACAGGCTTACAGCATTGATGTTGTTAAATATGGTGTCATTATTCAAGATATGCTCTCTTATCTCTTGAATCCTAATTGCATTGTTGGCCAAAACCATATTTATAATTGCAGTCTCTTGTACATTTGTAAACAAGCGTCCTCGTCCTCCATGATGTCTTTGCCTTTCCACTCTGTACAGAATTCAAACACAGTATGTGTTCAGCATAGGAACCGTAAACAATGTACAAAAACAGGTAGTACAGCATGATAACCGACCTCATTCATTCAATGCAGTGCAGTAAATGGATGGCTTAGAGTTACAAATGTTTATGCAATACTATGCAGTCATACGTATTTTACAGTACATTACTGTAATGCTAAAATAGTCATTAGATAGTTGCATACCTGTTCTCATTTCTGAAGGTTCGAATTATGGACTCCACTGTAAATCAACTCAATTTGGGCTGGACTCTCAGTCCAGCGTCTCTCATGGTCAAACCGTGGTTGATCACATGATCAACAAGTGTTGCCCTAATCTCATCAGAGATGGCTCTCCTTCCTTCTCTTCTTTGCCCTCGTCCTCTTCTTCCTCTTCCTCTTCCTCTTCCTCCTACTCCTCCTCCTCTTCCAACTCTTCATCTTTGAATTTGTCCTCATTGTTGTCCCCTGCCTCTCCCTCCTCCTCCTCCTCTTGCTCTCTGTCAATTGTTGGCTTCCATTATTCAAAACAGGTAATCTGACCATTGACCTATTTATAGGCCTATACTACAGTAAAGCAGTGATTGGTTAGTGATCAGTTAAGCAATTACTGTTTGCACATGTGAGGAGTGTGTGTGTGACCTGGTGAATAAATGTAGCATTTTGATTGGTTGTGTTTGGAAAAGGAAAGCAAGTCACTTCCTGTTAGATTTTTGTGTTTTAGGTAGAGAATTGTGTGTAGTATTTTTGAAAAAAGTGTTTTATGCAATTGACAACTGAGTCAAAAGCTGAGAAATAGCTTATGGTTTTGGAGATTTGGTGTATAGTTTTGCACTTTGAGTGAGAGGTTCCAAAAATCGTGTGACATGAAAAGATCTTGTGTGCAAGCAGTTGGAAAAAACTGTAGTATCATATTTGATATGTAGATGTTATGTGTTGTTGGCTGCATGAGTCCTGATCATTCCCTGGCAGTGTAAACCTAACAATGTACATGCAGGTTGCCATGGTAATTACTGGACCAGGGAGAGAGAAGGAAGGAGGGGGAGAGAGAGAAGGGGGGGGAGGGAGGGAGAGGGGTGAGAGAGGGGAGAGAGGGGGAAGGAGGGAGTCAGAGGGAGAGAGGAATAGAAAAGTATTTAATTGGGTATTTGGCCACTCCGGTTGTGGACTGAGCTGTAAGCTAGCTGTGGTCTCTCTCTCGCTCTCTCTCTCTCTCAATTTCAGTTCAATTTAAGGGTATGTTACCAAAGCAAGTGGAGTAGATAGTAAACTAAAGTGAAATAAACAATGAATATTAACAGTAAACATTACACTCAGAAGTTCCAAAAGAATAAAGACATTTCAAATGTCATATTATGTCTATATACAGTGTTGTAACAATGTGAAAATAGTTAAAGTACAAATGGGAAAATAAATCAATGCGTTGCATTTACAATGGTGTTTGTTCTTCACTGGTTGCCCTTTTCTTGTGGCAACAGGTCACACATCTTGCTGCTGTGATGGCACACTGTGGTTTTTCACCCAGTAGATAAGGGAGTTTATCAAAATTGGGTTTGTTTTCAAATTCTTTGTGGATCGCTGTAATCTGAGGGAAATATGTGTCTCTAAAATGGTCATACATTTGGCAGGAGGTTAGGAAGTGCATCTCAGTTACCACCTCATGTTGTGGTCAGTGTGCACATAGCCTGTCTTCTCTTGAGAGCCAGGTCTGCCTACGGCGGCCTTTCTCAATAGCAAGGCTATGCTCACTGAGTCTGTACATAGTCAAAGCTTTCCTTAAATTTGGGTCAGTCACAGTGGTCAGGTATTCTGCCACTGTGTACTCTCTGTTTAGAGCCAAATAGCATTCTAGTTTGCTCAGTTTTTTTGTTAATTCTTTCCAATGTGTCAAGTAATTATCTTTTAGTTTTCTCATGATTTGGTTAGGTCTAATTGTTGTTGTTGTCCTGGGGCTCTGTGGGGTCTGTTTGTGTTTGTGAACAGAGCCCCAGGACCATCTTACTTAGGGGACTCTTCTACAAGTTCATATCTCTGTAGGTGATGGCTTTGTTATGGAAGGTTTGGGAATTGTTTCCTCTTAAGTGGTTATAGAATTTAACGGCTCTTTTCTGGATTTTGATATTTAGCGGGTATCGGCCTAATTCTGCTCTGCATGCATTATTTTGTGTTTTCCGTTGTACACTGAGGATATTTTGCAGAATTCTGCATGCAGTCTCAATTTAGTGTTTGTCCCATTTTGTGAATTCTTGGTTGGTGAGCGGACCTCAGACCTCACAACCATAAAGGGCAATGGGTTCTATAACTGATTTAACTATTTTTAGCCAGATCCTAATTGGTATGTCAAATTTTATGTTCCTTTTGATGGCTTAGTAGGCCCTTCTTGCCTTGTCTCTCAGATCGTTCACAGCTTTGTGGAAGTTACCTGTGGCGCTGATGTTTAGGCCGAGGTATGTATAGTTTTTTGTGTGCTCTAGGGCAACGGTGTCTAGATGGAATTTGTATTTGTGGTGCTGGCAACTGGACCTTTTTTGGAACACCATTATTTTTTGTCTTACTGAGATTTACTGTCAGGGCCCAGGTCTGACAGAATCTGTGCAGAAGATCTAGGTGCTGCTGTAGGCCCTCCTTGGTTGGTGACAGAAGCACCAGATCATCAGCAAACAGAAGACATTTGACTTCAGATTCTAGTAGGGTGAGGCCGGGTGCTGCAGACTGTGCCCTCGCCAACTTGTTGATATATATGTTGAAGAGGGTGGGGCTTAAACTGCATCCCTGTCTCACCCCCACAGCCTTGTGGTAAGAAATGTGTGTGTTTTTTGCCAATTTTAACCTCACACTTGTTTGTATACATGGATTTTATAATGTCATATGTTTTCCCCCAACCCCACTTTCCATCAATTTGTATAGCAGACCCTCATGCCAAATTGAGTCAAAAGCTTTTTTTGAAATCAACAAAGCATGAGAAGATTTTGACTTTGTTTTGTTTCGTTTTTTTGTCAATTAGGGTGTGCAGGGTGAATACGTGGTCTGTCGTACGGTAATTTGGTAAAAAGCCAATTTCACATTTACTCAGTACGTTATTTTCACTGAGGAAATGAACTAGTCTGCTGTTAATGATAATGCAGAGGATTTTCCCAAGGTTGCTGTTGACGCATATCCCACGGTAGTTATTGGGGTCAAATTTGTCTCCACTTTTGTGGATTGGGGTGATCAGTCCTTGGTTCCAAATATTGGGGAAGATGTAAGAGCTAAGGATGATGTTAAAGAGTTTAAATATAGCTAATTGGAATTTGTGGTCTGTATATTTTATCATTTCATTGAGGATGCCATCAACACCACAGGTCTTTTTGGGTTCTTTAATAGTTGATTATTTATTTGCATTTACATTTTACATTTTAGTCATTTAGCAGACACTCTTATCCAGAGCGACGTACAAATTGGTGCATTCAACTTAGGATAGCCAGTGGAACAACCACTTTTTTAAAATGTATTAATTTTTTAATGGGGGAGGGGAGGGGGGGTTTAGAAGGATTACTGTTATACTATTCCAGGTATTCCTTAAAGAGGTAGGGTTTCAAGTGTCTCCGGAAGGTGGTCAGTGATTCCGCTGTCCTGGCGTCGTGGGGGAGCTTGTTCCACCATTGGGGTGCCAGAGCAGCGAATAGCTTTGACTGGGCTGAGCAGGAACTGTGCTTCCATAGAGGTAGGGGGGCTAGCAGGCCAGAGGTGGATGAACGTAGTGCCCTCGTTTTGGTGTAGGGTCTAATCAGAGCCTGAAGGTAAGGAGGTGCCGTTCCCCTCACAGCTCCGTAGGCAAGCAACATGGTTTTGTAGTAGATGTAAGTTTAACTGGAAGCCAGTGGAGTGTGCGGAGGACCGGGGTGACATGAGAGAACTTGGGAAGGTTGAACACCAGACGGGCTGCAGCGTTCTATATAAGTTGTAGGGGTTTAATGGCACAGGCAGGGAGCCCAGCCAACAGTGAGTTGCAGTAATCCAGACGGGAGATGACAAATGCCTGCATTAGGACCTGTGCTGCTTTCTGTGTAAGGTAGGGTCGTACTCTGCAAATGTTGTAGAGCATGAACCTGCAGGATCGGGTCACCGCTTTGATGTTAGTGGAGAACAACAGGGTGTTGTCCAGGGTCACGCCAAGGTTCTTTGCACTTTGGGAGGAGGACACAATGGAGTTGTCAACCGTGATGGCGAGATCATGGAGCGGGCAGTCCTTCCCCGGGAGGAAGAGCAGCTCCGTCTTGCCGAGGTTCAGCTTGAGGTGGTGATCCGACATCCACACTGATATGTCTGCCAGACATGCAGAGATGCGATTCACCACCTGGTTATCAGAAGGGGGAAAGGAGAAAATGAATTGTGTGTCATCTGCGTAGCAATGATAGGAGAGATCATGTGAGGATATGACAGAGTCAAGTGACTTGGTGTATAGAAAGAATAGGAGAGGGCCTAGAACTGAGCCCTGGGAGACACCAGTGGTGAGAGCACGTGGTGCGGAAACAGATTCTCGCCACGCCACCTGGTAGGAGCGACCTGTCAGGTAGGACGCAATCCAAGAGTGAGCAGCGCCAGAGATGCCCAACTCGGAGAGGGTGGAGAGGAGGATCTGATGGTTCACAGTATCAAAGGCAGCAGATAGGTCTAGAAGGATAAGAGCAGAGGAGAGAGTGTTAGCTTTAGCAGTGCGGAGAGCCTCCGTGACACAGAGAAGAGCAGCCTCAGTTGAATGACCAGTCTTGAAACCTGGCAGGTTTGGATCAAGAAGGTCATTCTGAGAGAGATAGCAGGAGAGTTGGCTAGAGACGGCACGCTCAAGAGTTTTGGAGAGAGAAGAAAGAAGGGATACTGGTCTGTAGTTGTTGACATCGGAGGGATCGAGTTTAGGTTTTTTGAGGAGGGGTGCAACTCTCGCTCTCTTGAAAACGGAAGGGACATAGCCAGCGGTCAAGGATGAGTTGATGAGCGAGGTGAGGTAAGGGAGAAGGTCTCCGGAAATGGTCTGTATATCATGTATATATTTTTTGCTGTTTGTTCTCTGTTAAAGGGCCAAAAATATTGGAGAAGTGGTTTACCCATACATTTCCGTTTTGGATAGATAGCTCTTCGTGTTGTTGTTTGTTTAGTGTTTTCTGATTTTCCCAGAAGTGGTTAGAGTCTATGGATTCTTCCATTACATTGAGCTGATTTCTGACATGCTGTTCCTTCTTTTTCCGTAGTGTATTTCTGTATCATTTTAGTGATTCACCATGGTGGAGGCGTAGGCTCAGGTTTTCTGGGTCTCTATGTTTTTGGTTGGATGGGTTTCTCAATTTTTTTCTTAGGTTTTTGCATTCTTCATCAAACCATTTGACACTGTTGTTTCTTTTCTTCGGTTTTCTGTTAGAGATTTTTTAGATTTGATAGGGAAGCTGAGAGGTCAAATATACTGTTTAGGTTTTCTACTGCCAAGTTTACACCTTCACTATTACAGTGGAACGTTTTGTCCAGGAAGTTGTCTAAAAGGGATTGAATTTGTTGTTGCCTAATTGTTTTTTGGTAGGTTTCGACACTACTTTCCTTCCATCTATAGCATTTCTTAAAATTATTCAGTTCCTTTGGCTTTGATGCCTCATGATTGAGTATTGCTCTGTTCAAGTAGACTGTGATTTTGCTGTGGTCTGATAGGGGTGTCAGTGGGCTGACTGTGAACGCTCTGAGAGACTCTGGGTTGAGGTCAGTGATAAAGTAGTCTACAGTACTACTGCCAAGAGATGAGCTATAGGTGTACCTCAAAGCCTACCATTGACTATATACATACCCAGTGTGCGACAGAGCTGCAGGAGTTGTAACCCGTTTTATTGGTTATGTTGTCGTAGTTGTGTCTAGGGGGGCATATGGGGAGAGAAATGCTGTCACCTCCAGGTAGGTGTTTGTCCCCCTATGTGCTGAGGGTGTCAGGTTCTTGTCCAGTTCTGGCATTTAGGTCACCACAGACTAGTACATGTCCCTGGGTCTGAAAATGATTGATTTCCCCCTCCAGGATGGAGAAGCTGTCTTCATTAAAGTATGGGGATTCTAGTGGGGGGATATCTCTATCTCTCTCTCTCTCTCGTTCTCTCTCTCTCTCTCAGTAGAATGACAATAGAACACTCAAAATAACAGTCCTTTGTTATTCAGGAGGAAACCCCCACTATTTTCGTTATTGAGGAGGAAACTCCCACTATATTTGTTATTCAGGAGGAAACTCTCACTATATTTGGCCCCATGTAGCTCAGTTGGTAGAGCATGGCGCGTGCAATGCCAGGGTTGTGGGTTCGATTCCCATGGGGGGCCAAAAAACAAAACAATGTATGCACTCTCTAACTGTACATTTCTCTGGAAAAGTGCATCTGCTAAATTACTAAATATGTTGTTGAATAAACTCCCACTATATTTGTAATTGAGGAGGAAACTCCCAATTTATGTTTTATTGATAAAGAAACTCCCACTATTTGTTTACCGCCTCCTGTAGCTCAGTTGGTAGAGCATGGCGCTTGCAACACCAGGGTTGTGGGTTTGATTCCCATGGGTGGCCAGTATGTAAAATTCATGCATTCACTAACTGTAAGTTGCTCTGGATAAGAGTGTCTGCTAAATGACTGAATATGTTAAGGATCGGACCCTTTTTTTTAATTTTCGCAGATAATGACATACCCAAATCGAACTGCCTGTAGCTCAGGACCTGAAGCAAGGATATGCATATTCTTAATACCATTTGAAAGGGAAGACTTTGAAGTTTGTGGAAATTTGAAATTAATGTAGGAGAATATAACACATTAGATCTGGTAAAAGATAATACAAACAAAAAAACATGTGTTCTATTTTAATTTTTTTGTTCCATCATATTTTAAATGCAAGAGGAAGGCCACAATATGATATTGCAGTTTAGGCACAATTTAGATTTTGGCCACTAGACGTTGGTGATTGGGAGCTGTTGGCTGTTGTCCGAGCTTTGACCGTGTGGAGGCATTGGCTCAAAGGGGCGAAACACCCTTTCCTCGTCTGGACGGACCACCGTAACCTGGAGTACATCCGGGCAGCGAGGAGGCTGAATCCTCGCCAGGCCAGGTGGGCCTTATTCTTCACCTGGTTTGATTTTACACTGTCATACATTCCGGGTATGAAGAACGCGAAGGCAGACCCACTGTCCCGGCTATATGACACAGAGGAGAGGCCCAGAGACAACACCCCCATACTCCCGGCCTCCTGCATTGTGGCGCCGGTAGTATGGGCGATGGATGCGGATATAGCGCAGGGATTACGCACAGAGCCATCTCCACCGCAGTGTCCAGCTGGGCTGCGGTACGTGCCGTCTCTTTTCCGTGAACGTCTGATCTACTGGGCAAAGGGGCTGGTCACCCAGGTATCGGTCGTACAGTGCGCTGCCTGACCGGAAAGTACTGGTGGCCTACCTTGGCTAAGGAAGTGAGGGTGTACGTCTCCTCCTGCTCGGTGTGCGCCCAGAGTAAGGCACCTAGGCACCTCCCAGCGGGTAAGCTACAACCGTTACCAGTTCCACAATGACCATTGTCTCACCTAAGTGTTGATTTTTTGACTGATCTTCCCCTCTCTCAAGGTAACACCACTATCCTGGTCGTTGTGGACCGCTTTTCCAAGACCTGCCGCCTCCTTCCTCTGCCCGGTCTCCCCACGGCCCTGCAAACTGCGGAGGCCCTGTTTACACACGTCTTCTGGCACTACAGGGTACCAGAGGATATAGTGTCCGACCGAGGTCCCCAGTTCACGTCCAAGGTCTGGAAGGCGTTCATGGAACGTCTGGGGGTCTCGGTCAGCCTGACCTCTGGGTTCCACCCCGAGTCAAATGGGCAGGTGGAATGGGTAAATCAGGATGTGGGTAGGTTCCTGCGGTCCTACTGCCAGGACCGGCCGGGGGAGTGGTCGGTGTTCTTGCCATGGGCAGAATATGCCCAGAACTCTCTCCACCACTCCTCTACTAACCTAATGGCATTCCAATGTATTTTAGGTTACCAACAGGTTCTGGCACCGTGGCACCAGAGCCAGACTGAGCCTCCTGCGGTTGATGACTGGTTTTGGCACGCGGAGGAGACGTGGGACGCTGCCCACGTTCACCTCCAGCGCGCCGTGCATCGTCAGAAGGCCAACGCTGACCGCCACCGCAGTGAGGCCCCGGTCTTCGTACCGGGTGATCGGGTCTGGCTCTTGACCCGGAATCTGCTCCTCCGCCTGCCCTGCCAGAAGCTGAGCCCGCGGTTTGTGGGGCCGTTCAAAGTCCTGAGGAGAATCAACGAGGTCACTTATAGGTTATTAATTCCCCCTGATTACCGTATTAACGCCTCGTTTCATGTGTCTCTCCTAAGGCCGGTGGTGGTTGGTCCGCTCCAGGAGTCTGAGGTGCGGGAGGTTCCTCGAGGGGGCCCCGGCGTACTCTGTCCGTTCCATCCTGGATTTGAGGCGTTGGGTGTGGGGCCTTCAGTACCTCGTGGAGTGGGAGGGGTACGGTCCGGAGGAACGGGGCTGGGTCCCGGTGAGTGATATCCTCGATCCCTCCCTGTTGCGGGATTTCCACCGTCGCCATCCGGCTCGCCCTGCTCCGCGTCCTCCTGGCCGCCCCCGAGGCCAGGGTCGGCGCTGCTGGAGCGGGGCGTCAAGGCGGGGGGCTTCGGCGTTCGTCGTCACCGGCTTACTAGCCACTGCCGCTCCATATACCATCATTCCATTTGTCTTGTCTTGTCAATCACACACACCTGGTTCTCATCCCCTCATTAGTCTGTGTATAAGTGTTCCCTCTGCCCCCTTGTCCTTGTGGGTGATTGTTATTTGTGAGAGTAGTGTAGCTCAGTGGAGCTACTCGCACTTTGTATTGCCGGGGTAGATATTTCCCCTGTGCCTGTATATTGTTGGAGTATCCCGTACCGTGTTTTGCCAGGGTAGATAGTTTCCCCTGTGCCTGTTTTCGTGTGTTGCTATCCAGCGCAATTGTGTACGACGGAATAAACTCTGTATTCAGTGATTTACCCTCCTGCGCCTGACTCCTTCTATCACACTCATCACAACTACATTTGTAATTGAGGAAACTCCACCTGTATTTGTCACTGAGGAGGAAACTCCCAGTATATTTGTTATTTTGATACCTCCTACAATATTTGTTAATGAGGAAACTCCCACTATAATTGTTATTGAGGAAACTCCCGCTATATTAGTTACTGAGTAGGAAACTCCCATTATATATATTTTTTAGGAGGAAACTCCCGCTATATTTGTTATTGAAGAAACTCTCACTGCATAGCCTGGACTATTATCGGCCAGTCTGCACAGCGCGCTATCGACCAAGAACATATCGGATTTTCTGCCGGAATCACTGGACATTAACACCGGATCATCGCAACTAGCTAGCTGCAACCAAATGGATGTTGTTGGCTAATCACCACTAATCACCACCGCCCCCGAAGCAAGCACCAGTTAGCCTTGAGCTAGCCTCGAGCCACACCCATCTCCCGGCTATCTACCTCTCTGTCAACCGGACGGGACCTCCTAGTGTCGACACGGAGCCCCGCCGATCCATCACGACTGGTCTGCCCGACGTAATCGTCTGATGTGGTTTCAACAGGCTTCCCTTTGTGACGACCACGAAGATCCATCTGCTAGCCCCGGCCCGCTAGCACACGCAATCAACAGCTCCTTTGTTCCACCCCCCATACACGCGGAGACCGGCTCAATCGGTGCCTCCAGTGATGCTATCTCTTTCATTGTTTACCCAACGCTTAGGTTTACCTCCACTGTGCTCATATCCTTCCATATCCTTGTCTGTACATAATGCCCTGAATCTATTCTACAACGCCCGGAAATCTGCCCCCTTTATTCTCTGTACCCAACGCAGACCAGTTCTTAAAGCCTTTAGCCGTATCCTTATTCTAGTCCTCCTCTGTTCCTCTGGTGATGTAGAGGTTAACCCAGGCCCTTCAGCCCCCAGTATCACTCCTACTCCCCAGGCGCTATCATTTGTTGACTTCTGTAACCGTAAAAGCCTTGTTTTTTTGCATGTTAACATCAGAAGCATCCTTCCTAAGTTTGAGTTATTCACTGCATTAGCACACTCCGCCAACCCTGATGTTCTAGCAGTGTCTGAATCCTGGTTTAGGAAGGCCACCAAAAATTCAGAAATGTCCATCCCCAACTACAACATTTTCCGTCTAGATAGAACTGCCAAAGGGGGTGGAGTTGCAATCTACTGTAGAGTTAGCCTGCAGAGCTCTATCATACCATCCATGTCTGTGCCCAAACAGTTTGAGCTCCTACTTCTAAAAATCCACCTTTCCAGAAATAAGTCTCTCACTGTTGCCACTTGCTACAGACCCCCCTCAGCCCCCAGCTGTGCCCTGGACACCATATGTGAATTGATTGCCCCCCATCGTACTGCTTGGTGACTTAAACTGGGATATGCTTAACACACCGGCCATCCTACAATCCAAACTAGATGCCCTCAATCTCACACAAATTATCAAGGAACCTACCAGGTACAACCCTAAATCCGTAAACATGGGCACACTCATAGATATCATCCTGACTAATTTACCCTCTAAATATACCTCTGTTGTCTTCAACCAGGATCTCAGCGATCACTGACTTATTGCCTAAGTCCGTAATGGGTCCGCGGTCAAACCACCACCCCTCATCACTGTCAAACGCTCCCTAAAACACTTTAGCGAGCAGGCCTTCCTAATTTACCTGGCCCAGGTATCCTGGATGGATATCGATCTCATTCCGTCAGTAGAGGATGCCTGGTTGTTCTTTTAAAAGTACTAACTCCAAAAAGTTTTGGGACACTGTATTGTCCATGGAGAATAAGAGCACTTCCTCCCAGCTGCCCACTGCACTGAGGCTAGGAAACACTATCACCACCGATAAATCTACAATAATCGAGAATTTCAACAAGCATTTTGCTACGGCTGGCCATGCTTTCCACCTGGCTACCACTACCCCGGCCACCAGCTCTGCACCCACCGCTGCAACTTGCCCATGCCCCCTCCCCCCCCCCCCCCCCCCCTTTCTCCTTCACAACAAATTCAGACAGCTGATGTTCTGAAAGAGCTGCAAAATCTGGACCCCTACAAATCATCTGGCTAGACAATCTGGACCCTTTTCTTTCTAAAATTAGCAGCCGAAATTGTCGCAACCCTATTACTAGCCTGTTCAACCTCTCTTTCGTAACGTCTGAGATCCCCAGAGATTGGAAAGCTGCCACGGTCATCCCCTCTTCAAAGGGGGTGACACTCTAGATCCAAACTGTTACAGACCTATATCCATCCTGCCCTGCCTTTCGAATATTTTTGAAAGCCAAGTTAACAAACAGATCACCGACCATTTCGAAACCCACCGTACCTTCTCCGCTATGCAATCCAGTTTCCGAGCTGGTCATGGGTGCACCTCAGCCATGCTCAAGGTCCTAAACGATATTATAACCGCGATCGATAATAGACAGTACTGTGCAGCCGTCTTCATCGACCTGGCCAAGGCTTTCAACTCTGTCAACCACCGCATTCTTATTGGCAGACTAAATAGCCTTGGTTTCTCAAATGACTGCCTGGTTCACCAACTACTTCTCAGATAGAGTTCAATGTGTCAAATCGGAGGGCCTGTTGACTGGACCTATGGCAGTCTCTATGGGGGTGCCACAGGGTTCAATTCTCGGGCCAACTATTTTCCTGTGTATATCAATGATGTCACTCTTGCTGCTGGTGACTCTCAGATCCACCTCTAAGCAGACAACACCATTTTGTATACATCTGGCCCTTCATTGGACAATGTGTTAACAAACCTCCAAACAAGCTTCAATGCCATACAACACTCCTTCCGTAGCCTCCAACTGCTCTTAAACACTAGTAAAACTAAATGCATGCTCTTCAATCGAACGCTGCTGCACCCGCCCACCCGACTAGAAATCACTACTCTCGGCGGGTCTGACCTAGAGTATGTGGACAACTACAAATACCTAGGTGTCTGGTTAGACGTAAACTCTCTTCCAGACTCACATTAAGCATCTCCAATCCAAAGTTAAATCTACAATCGGCTTCCTATTTCGCAACAAAACCTCCTTCACTCATGCTGCTGCCAAAACATGCCCTCGCAAAACTGACTATCCTACCGATCCTTGACTTTGGCGATGTCATTTACAAAATAGCCTCCAACACTCTACTCAGCAAATTGGATGTAGTCTATCACAGTGCCATCCGTTTTGTCACCAAAGCCCCATATACTACCCACCATTGTGACCTGTACGCTCTTGTTGGCTGGCACTCACTACATATTTGTCACCAAACACACTGGCTCCAGGTCATCTATAAATCACTGCTAGGTAAATCCCGCCTTATCTTAGCTCATTGGTCACCATAGCAACACCCACCCGTAGTATGCGCTCCAGCAGGTATATCTCACTGGTCATCCCCAAAGCCAACACCTCCTTTGGCCGCCATTCCTTCCAGTTCTCTGCTGCCAATGACTGGAACGAACTGCAAAAATCTCTGAAGCTGGAGACTCCCTATCTCCCTCACTAACATTAAGCATCAGTTGTCAGAGCAGCTTACCAATCACTGCACCTGTACACAGCCCATCTGAAATTAGCCCACCCAACTACCTCATCCCCATATTGTTATTTTGCTAATTTGCACCCCAGTATCTCTATTTGCACATCATCTCTTGCACATCTATCATTCCAGTGTTAATACGAAATTGAAATATATTTTGCACTATGGCCTATTTATTGCCTTACCTCCATAACTTGATACATTTGCACACACTCTATATATATTTTCTGTTGTATTTTTGACTTTATGTTTTGTTTACCCCATATGTAACTCTGTGTTATTGTTTTTTATCGCACTGCTTTGCTTTATCTTGGCCAGGTCGTAGTTGTAAATGAGAAATAGTTCTCAACTGGCTTACCTGGTTAAATGAAGGTGAAATAAATAAAAAAAAAAAAAAAAATATGTGTTATTGAGGAGTAAACTCCCAGTATATTTGTTATTGAGGAAACACCCACCAAAAAAAAATTCTGAGGGGGAAACTCCCCCGACATGTATTATTTAGTAGGAAACTCCCACTATATTTATTATTTAGGAGGAAACTCCCACTATATTTATTATTTAGGAGGAAACTCCCACTATATTTATTATTTAGGAGGAAACTCCCACTATATTTATTATTTAGGCGGAAAAACTCCCACTATATTTATTATTTAGGAGGAAACTCCCACTATATTTATTATTTAGGAGGAAACTCCCAATATATTTATTATTTAGGAGGAAACTCCCACTATATTTATTATTTAGGGAGAAACTCCCACTATATTTATTATTTAGTAGGAAAATCCCACTATATTTATTATTTAGAGGAACTCCTACTATATTTATTATTTAGGAGGAAACTCCCACTATATTTATTATTTAGGAGGAAACTCCCACTATATTTATTATTTAGTAGGAAACTCCCACTATATTTATTATTTAGGAGGAAACTCCCACTATATTTATTATTTAGGAGGAAACTCCCACTATATTTATTATTTAGTAGGAAACTCCCACTATATTTTATATTTTAGGAGGAAACTCCCACTATATTTATTATTTAGGATAAAACTCCCACTATCTTTATTATTGAGGAGGAAACTCCCGATATTTGTTGTTGAGTACACGGCCACTATATTTGTCAGCACATTAATCAACACAGATTGGTTCTCTCTGTACCTCGTCATCCAATTCAAATCAAAATTAAATCAAATCCCAAAAAATTGTCAAATACATGTTTAGCAGATGTTATTGTGGGTGTAGCGAAATGCTTGTGCTTCTAGCTCCGACAGTGCAGTAATATCTAACAAGTAAAATCTAACAATTTCACAACATATACCCAATACACACACAAATCTAGTAAAGAATGGAATTAAGAATATCTACATATAAGGACAAGCAATGACAGAGTGGCATGGACTAAGATACAGTAGAATATTATAGAATAGAATACAGTATATACATATGAGATGAGTAGTGTGCAAGATATGTAAACATATTAAAGTGACTAGTATTCCATTTCTTAAAGTGGCCAGTGATTTCAATAGGCGGCAGCAGCCTCTAATGTGCTAGTGATGGCTATTTAACAGTCTGATGGCCTTGAGATAGAAGCTGTTTTTCATTCTCTCGGTCCCAGCTTTGATGCACCTGTACTGACCTTGCCTTCTGGATGATAGCAGGGTGAACCAGGCTATGGCTCGGGTGGGTTGATGTCCTTGATGATCTTTTTGGCCTTCCTGTGACATTGGGTGCTGTAGGTGTCTTGTAGGGCGGGTTAGTTTGCCCCCGGGTAATGCGTTTGGCAGACCACACCACCCTCTGGAGAGCCCTGTGGTTGCGGATGGTGCAGTTGCCGTACCAGGCGGTGATACAGCTCAACAGGATGCTCTCAATTGTGCATCTGTAAAAGTTTGTGAGGGTTTTTTCCATTTCAGTTTGTAAGTTTCCTGAAGTCCACGATCATCTCCTTTGTTTTGTTGACATTGAGTGAGAGGTTATTTTCCTGGCACCACACTCCCAGAGCCCTCACCTCCTCCTTGTAGGTGGTCTCGTCATTGTTGGTAATCAAGCCTACTACTGTTGTGTTGTCTGCAAACTTGATGATTGAGTTGGAGGTGTGCTTGGCAATGCAGTCATGGGTGAGCAGGGAGCACAGGAGGGGGCTGAGCACGCACCCAACTCAATCATCCCTGACAGTAAATATCAGTAAGACAAAAATAACGGTGTTCCAAAAAAGGTCCAGTTGCCAGCACCACAAATACAAATTCCATCTAGACACCGTTGCCGTAGAGCACACAAAAAACTATACATACCTCGGCCTAAACATCAGCGCCACACAGGTAACTTCCACAAAGCTGTGAACGATCTGAGAGACAAGGCAAGAAGGGCCTTCTATGCCATCAAAAGGAAACATAAAATGTGACATACCAATTAGGATCTGGCTAAAAATACTTGAATCGTTATAGAACCTATTGCCCTTTATGGTTGTGAGGTCTGGGTCCGCTCACCAACCAAGAATTCACTAAATGGGACAAACACCAAATTGAGACTCTGCATGCAGAATTCTGCAAAAACATCCTCCGTGTACAGCGTAAAACACCAAATAATGCATGCAGAGTAGAATTAGGCCAATACCCGCTAATTATCTAAATCCAGAAAAGAGCCGTTAAATTCTATAACTACCTAAAAGGAAGCGATTCCCAAACCTTCCATAACAAAGCCATCACCTACAGAGAGATGAACCCTGGAGAAGAGTCCCCTAAGTAAGCTGGTCCTGGGACTCTGTTCACAAACACAAACAGACCCCACACAGCCCCAGGACAACAACAACAACAATTAGACCCGCCACCAAATCATTAGAAACTAAAAGATAATTACTTGACACATTGAAAGAATTAACCAAAAAACGGAAAAAGCAAACTAGAATGCTATTTGGCTCTAAAACAGAGAGTACACAGTGGCAGAATACCGGACCACTGTGACTGACCCAAACTTAAGGAAAGCTTTGACTATGCATAGACTCAGTTGAGCATCAGCCTTGCTATTGAGAAGGCCGCCCGTAGGCAGACCTGGCTCTCAAGAGAAACAGGCTATTGTGCAACACTGCCCACAAAATGGAGGTGGAACTGAGCTGCACTTCCTAACCTCCTGCCAAATGTATGACACATATTTCCCTCAGATTACACAAACCCACAAAGAATTCAAAAACAACCCAATTTTGATAAACTCCCTTATCATCTACAGGGTGAATACCACAGTGTGCCATCACAGCTGCAAGATTTGTGACCCTGTTGCCACAAAGAAAGGGGCAAACCAGTGAAGAAACAAACACCAATTGTAAATATGCAACCCATATTTATGTTTATTTTATTTTCCCTTTTGTACTTTAACTATTTTTCACATTGTTACAACACTGTATATAGACATAAATATGCCATTTGAAATGTCTTTTTCTTTTGGAACTTCTGAAATGTGTAATGTTTACTGTTAATATTTATTGTTTTATTTCACTTTTGTTTCTATCTACTTCACTTGCTTTGGCAATGTTAACACACGTTTCCCATGCCAGATAAGCCCTTAAGTTGAATTGCAATTGAATTGAGAGAGAGAGAGTGAGAGAGCGACGAGAGAGAGAGGAGAGGATCGCGAGAGAGAGAGAGCGAGAGCGCGAGAGATCAGAGAGAGAGAGAGAGAGAGAGAGGATAGAGAGGAAGAGAGAGAGAGGCGAGAGAAAGAGAGAGAGAGAGGAGATGAGAGAGAGAGAGAGAGAGAGAGAGAGAGAGAGAGAAAAGAGGAGAGAGAGAGAGAGAGGAGAGAGAGAGAGAGGGAGAGAGAGAGAGAGAGAGAGAGAGAGAGAGAGAGAGAGAGAGATGAGGACGACGAGAGAGAGAGAGGAGGAGAGAGAGTATTTCCACTGAGTGGAGAGCCAAGGCATAATAACCTTCACCCACCACCTATTCCATCTCAACAAGCAGGGTACAGAACCGTCAAGTTTGTTTATGTCAATACTGTACCACCAGCGTTGTTTGGTTGTCGGGGAAACTAATCCTGCTGCACACCATAACATACAACAAACATCCAATTTTTTGAGTTCCAAAGGATTTTAAAGGTGCACAGCATGGTTTGTAAAAAAAATCGTAAATATCTTGGCCAACCATATTTGCCATTTACAAATCATATTGAGTGCAAAAAAATGACATATTTTTTCGGTTGTAGTGTCAATATACACTACCGTTCAAAAGTTTTGGGTCACTTAGAAATTGTCCTTGTTTTTTTGAAGAAAAGCACAATTTTTGTGCGATTAAAATAACAACAAACAACAAATTGACTCAGAATACAGTGTAGACATTGTTAGATGTTGTAAATATATTGTAGATGGAAAACATGCAGATTTTTTATGGAATTATCTACAGAGGCCCATATCAGCAAAACCATCAGTCCTGTGTTCCAATGGCAACGTTGTGGTTTGCGAATCAAGGTTATCGTTTTAAAGGCTAATTGATCATTAGAAAAACCCTTTTGCAATTATGTTAGCACCGGCTGAAAAACTGTTGTGCTGATTAAAGAAGCAATAAAACTGGCCTTATTGAGACTAAGTTGAGTATCTGGAGGCATCAGCAATTGTGGGTTCGAGTTACAGGCTCAAATGGCAGAAACAAATAACTTTCTTCTGAAAAAACTCGTCAGTCTATTCTTGTTCCTGGGAGAAATGAAGGCTATTCCATGCGAGAAATTGCCAAGAAACTGAAGATACTGTACAACCGCTTTGTGTACTACTCCCCTTCACAGAACTGGCGCAAACATGGCTCTAACCAGAATGGAAAAGAGTGGGAGGCCCCGGTGCACAAACTGAGCAACGAGGACAAATACATTAGAGTGTCTAGTTTTGAGAAACAGGCCGCCCCACAGGGTCCTCAACTGGCAGCATATCATTATAAAGTACCATAAGCTGTTAGAGATTGCGTAATTCAAATCATGGTATTGAATAATAATCAAGATATCTTCATCCAAGCTTATTTATTATATGCAAAATTTATGTATTGATAAGTATGAAGGTGCGTTATATTACGGGTCCACTTTGAAATACCTCGCATGGGCACTCAAGGAGAACTAAACTATTGTTTACAGGTTCTTGCGGCCAATACTCGACAGAGAGTTCCCAACTCTTCTGTTGGCACAATCAGAGAAAGGACTGAGTGTGGTTTAGACAAATATATCACTCAGGCCAATACCGTTTGGCGCACGGTTGAGTCCCACACACACATATAGCGCTCCACCGTGCCCAGGCATAAGTTGACTATCCTAATAACCTGTGGATGTCCAGCACCCAAACTACACCCCTCCCAATCTGTTCACTCCATGTACCCACGTTTCAAGGACGGTTTCACAGACAACAAGAGAGAGAGTGTTTCGTATTTGTGGAGAAAACAAGTCTTATCTCATCCTAGCCCTTAACGTCCCAACACTGAAATCACCAGCCTGCTATGTGAAACATATCCATATCAGTACAGTTCAAAACCTCTGCTCCTCATTAAATGCATTCCATTCACACTTCATCACATACAGCATACAGATCCAATAATTTATGAGGAAATAATAGACAAACAATGCCACACTATTTGACAAGCACTCAATAAGGGTTGTCACTACATGAAAGATACACTACAAACAAAAATAACAACTTTTAATTACTAGCACAATCTTGATATAAAAAGGCCCTCTCACAGGCTTCATTTACACCCAAACTTGCCAAACGGTTGGCTACAAGTCAACCAGGCACCTTCAAAACCTTCCACATAAGGAAAGACAAAACATTCCGCAATGGTTTAAATTGATTTAATACAGCATAAGAACACAGGATGAATAGAACACCAAAACAGAACATTATTAAACATAACAAACACCAAACAGGGAAGTAAATTGTTGGCCCCCATTAGAACACCCTCTAGGGTGTCACTCTCCAAGTCTGGTATGTCATATCCTTCTAGGTCATATCCTTCATTCCTTAGGTCGGAGTCCGGGATTGGGCCGTTTAATCTCACCATCTGTTGGGAAACCACCTTCTCCATATCCTTTTATCTGCCAACCCACAGACACAGGAATATCAAGACAACATCACATAAAGAACGACCAGTAGTATACCCATAGAAGCTATAACTTCACCCAGACAGAATAGTTACAACACTAGTTTTCCATTCACCAAATATGTTATCAAAACAACAACCGATTTATGGAGCTATCAATACCAAGAGTTCTCAGCCAGGCAGTTTCGTGTCGCCAGCTTTGGTGAGTCCCTGAAGCGCTTTGGTCACGGACCCGTCCGAGTGCTGTGTTGTTGGAGATGAACGTACAGCAATCAAGCTACAGCACATATATCCTAACAGAACACAAACCCCGTCGCCGCTCAGCCAAAAAGCATATCTAAGCTATTCTTATTCTGCCATGTGTCATTAAGCTAGTTGCCTCGCCCGCTTGTCTGCTTCAGCTAAATCCCTTTAAAATGCATCACGAGTGTGGTTTTATAAATCTTTTTGCTGGTTATATATAAATATACTTATCCAATCTACATTTTTATTAATTGTTGACACACCAGAAAAATACTTTGATTCAAACCAGCTGCGATCTGATTGTGGATCCCATCAATATTTGACCACAGAAAATACTTGATCAAACCCAGCTGCGATCTTGATTGGGATCCCATCACATATATATCCTTTCATCAATCAAAGGATCCTCGGAGGAGGTCCCCTACCTTTCTACGTGACAAACTCAACCAGTTCTCTGACACGTTTGATTGTTTGCGTATTCTGTAGGTGAGTTCACAAATCAGTTATCACCACACAACCAATCAGATTGTCAGCACGGCACAGTGGGCCTGGTTTTCTGGGTCATGGCTGCAACAAAGAGGAGAGATTAGTATGGTCTCTTTTAGTTGGTGATATTCTCTGTGTGGGGAGCAGGAGCTAAGCGAGGCCCCTACCCTCTACCCTGTATTCCTGTCATTACTAGTCCTTAGAAAAACAACTTAGAATCCCCTGTGGTGATTCAAAAAACTGAGGCAACCAGGTTCGGGATGACTTTTGTTATCGGGGGAGGGAACAAAGATAGTGCAAGACTCTTTCACAACCACATTCCCAGGTGGCTTGCATTGAGATCAACCTGACAGAGAGTTAAAGCCTGTCAAAGGGGAAACGGAGTAAAGTAGTGTGAGCCTCTGGTTTGGTGTATCCTACAGGCATAAACCAGGTCCTCTTTAGACCGTTATACTGGAATCCAATTCAACACACCACACGGTAAAATCTATTTACTCCCCGTCTTTCCATCTGTACTACTTCCTATTCAGGTCTAATAGTTTGCACTGTCTCCACTTACTCTCGCAGGAGGTTTACTCTACCCCCCACCCCCTCTACCCGAGAGGGTTTTTACCTCTATAGGGTGTGCCCCAAGTTGAAGAAGATATTTCTCAATTGTCAGGTCTGTAATCTCTATTTTTAAGCATAAATTCAGGACTTTCAGACAGTACCTTTATACCCTCATTATGTGGTCGCACTTGCATCATTTTCTGATATATTCCCCTACTTTCACAAATTACTACACCGTTCCCTAAACTGTGTATGAGATGACATTATCCCCCCCCCCCCCCCCCCCCACCCTCCCCCCACCCCCCCCCCCCCCCCCCCCCCCCCCCCCCCCCCCACCCCCCCCCCCCCCGCCCCCCCCCCCCCCCCCCACCCCCCCCCCCCATCCCCCCCCACCCCCCCCCCCCCCCACCCCCCCCCCCCCCCCCCCCCCCCCCCCCCCCCCCCCCCCCCCCCCACCCCCCCCCCCCCCCCCCACCCCCCCCCCCCCCCCCCCCCCCCCCCCCCCCCCCCCCCCCCCCACCCCCCCACCCCCCCCCCCCAACCCGCATTGGTATAAGCAACTACATAGTACCAGGATAGATGTACATGGCTGACATACATATGGCTGATGTCACGTTAACATAACATATCACATGTTTTCCCCTTCCCCATACGTTCTAGCTGTATCCTATGCCTTTTCCACTTGGTGTTAGTTAAAGAAACGTCATAAGGCATGAACAGGTGGTCCGTTGTGTGTTTAGGAATATGGCCCCCACAATCAGACATCGCTACCTACCTCGGGATACATGTGATCCCCCACCCCTCCGAGCCCTGAGAACATGTCAGAATACAAGCCAGAGGCCAAACCCAGTGCTCCACCTTCTATCGAACTCACACATGGATGATCAGACAGGGTATAAGGGATAATCGTTCAGTTAGGAGCCAAACCCCCGAGCCCCTAGTGGTGATCGGATTCTTTCTCCTAAACTCTGTGTTTTGGTCGTCAGTTGGTAAGCTGAGGTACCTTTTTGTTGCCAGTGAGTGACATGCACCCAGATGGATCTCTCAGCTATTCTGCTGGCAAAGGCAGTACTTGGTAGGGCCCTTCCCCGCCAGGGCCTGCTTCAGTCTCCTGGTTAGATAGAGTGGGTCACCTTCTCCGTTTAGTTCACCTGTTGGGGCCACAAAACCTCTGACATACAGGTGTGGTTTAATTAAAACTATCATACATGTTTTGTTTTTTTAAAAGTATTTTGTCCTCTCACTTCGTATATATTTAATATTTCATCCTACCATCTCCTACCATAACCATCCATCCCTCCATGTGACACATGATGTATTGCAAAGGTATAACAATTATCTAACCACCTAGGGGGGGCCTACAATCACTTAGGTAATATTTAGTAATGCATATATCCAATTGCCATCCCTCCACTACATCTCTTCCTGTTATTTTATGGTTCCTCATACATATATTATTTTACAAAATTATAATCTTCTTGCACACTTTGCGAACAGTATTACAATTACCCCAACTTAGTAAAATAAACTATCTTAAAGTCCTCCTCGTCATGCCTTAGACATTTACTAGTGTGGCAGATTAAAATACACCAGAATGTTTACAAACAGAGATTCACGAGGCCATTGAAATCAATTTAACGAACTAGTTTATCCCATAGTATACTAAACATTACCATTATTCTAAATATTTCATAAATGTTAGTTATCCCAAGTGTTCATTAAGTCCTCATGACATTCATTCTCAGAAAAATCATATATACCCCAAAACTCAGCCAAAACCTAAAAACTCCGAAAAAATTCACTGTGTGTGTGCTCCTCTAAGAGACCTATCACCCTTGACCTGCTGAAAACCCCCCATATTGAAACAACAAGGCTTTATACAAACATCATACTAGGTGTTTGTTTTTTTTTGTTTGAAAAAACCCAATTTGAAAATAACAACCATAAACCAAAATATAGTTAGGCTTCACCTAATTTGGTAGCTTCACAACAATCTTATGACCTAAAAACTGCCTACTGAGAATTGAGCTAATCTCTTTCTCCTGGTTATAATCTAAAGATGGTAGTACACACAAACATGATACAGATATCCCAGTCTTAACCCATCAATAAAGTTGTTTGTATCATCTAATTCTCTATAACTAATCTATAAAACCACTCAAAATTCCTCGAGTATACAATGATTATTTAATTGATTACCCTAACTCTGCTACATGTGATCTCATCTCAAATGATCCATTATCAAATTATTTGTTCAACCCCCTAGGAAAAGTCTGTCTCCCATTCCTATTGTTCCTGTCCCCCCTGTAAAATGTCATATTTTGGGGAGTTTTTTAGCCAATACAATTCACGGTTACTCAAATGTTCCCTCAGTAATTGTATTTTCTTCCTAATATACTTCCCTAAATATTATCCCCTGCCTTTCTCTACTGTCCTTCTAATCATTACTGGATCAATGAATAATAACTGTAATAACTATCAATAATATTGTAATAACTATTTCACATTTAAATTGTGTCTTTTTTCTCTATAATGTATAATTGTATATCCTATTCCATCACTTTAGTTTAAAATATAAGTTATGTAACAATTCCAGAATCAACCACAGGCTGGCGCTATTCCCCCATCACCATTCTCTCAAAGTAAATACTTTTCTTTTCTCACAACCAGCCACGTCATCACGCCACGTCATCACCCCCGTCTAGCCGCCCTTCCGTCTCAAACACCCTAGTAGCAAAAATAAAACACACTCTACAACGTTCTGCATTTACCACTATATCACGGGTTTAAGAACTAACGTAAACAACATTAACTATTCTCTATTGCTGTAGTACCGTCTTGTTTTTGGTTCAGTTTATTTATTACGGAGTGTCCATAATACTATAATAATACATAATCGAATTCCCCCTCATGCATACAGATTTTCACCTTATGAATGCCATTGAAAAATGCCAAATAAAACCATAATAGTTCAATGGAGCCCCCTATTGGCCTCTCCCATACCTATACATTACTTCCATAACCACATTAGTTATGGTTCCGATTAGCCATTAACCTTAAACAAACGCCACAAACCTTAAACTCATATGGGGCGGCAGGCAGCTTAGTGATCAATAGCGCCGCGCCAACAACCGATTTTTTGGTCGCCGTTTCCAATCCCCGAGCCGACCAGCGGAAAAAATCTGCGTGTGCCCTCGAGCAAGCACTCAACCCCAATCGCTCTAGGCAAGTATCGCTCTGGACAAGAGCGTCTGCCAAATCACACAAAAATGCAAATGTAAATATTCTCTACTTTCTCACCCATAGACGCACGTCTACGCTCGGGTGAGCAGTTTAGTATTAGTATATCCCTATCGTCAGAAACCCACAGACACACTCTCAAGTAATCACACCCCGTGGTGTTCCCAGCCAACTCCCGGGGCTCCAAAAGCCACACTTTCGCTACTCTCTCAGCCCCTCCCATCGCAACTCTCTCCTTCAGCTTTTCAGGAGGGAGCAGGCTCTTTTGAAGAGCTGTTTTTCGTTTTAGTGTTCCCATATTCTGCCGTTTTTAAAGTACTTTAGTCTATTTATTTAAAATCAAATCATTCCCACCTAATTAGTTAAAGTTGGTGCAATATTTATATTTCAACGATAACCGAATTATTTCAGTCTAATTGTTTAAAACCAGTATTTTGCAGGGTCAAACATCCAAACGCCACAGTTCAATCATATCAGCTCAAACGTTTTCAGTTCATTCACACTAGTCATTCATCACTTTAGCTTTTGTTTCCTAATTGTTATTAACGGGTTATATGTATTAAGCACAACACACAACCCAACAGTTATCCCCAAATTATACGGTTTGGACGGCCACAGAGACATTTTATTCCCAATTAGTTTTCTATTCAAGGTATACAGGTTGTGTCATTCACACTCTCATGCATACGACAACACTCGCACTGTACCATCAACTTTAAAGTACCAACCAATGGGTACGTTGCCACTATCCTTTGAAAAAAAACCCCTTTCGTTTAACCTACTCTATTTCTTATGTTCCCATTTTACACCCTATTGGTGCAAAGGACAATAAGTTTCATACTCTCTACTAATTTGCGTATCTCACATATGTTCCCATTTGTACCCTATGGGTTTCAAAGACAATAAGTTTATACTCTCTACTAATTTGCAGTATCTCACTTATTTTCCCATTTGTACCCTATTGGTGCAAGACAATAAAGTTTATACTCTCTACTAATTTGCAGTATCTACCCATTAGTTCCCGTTTGTCCCGGCCAATACCTAAGTACAACGACAAATGGCGATTTATACTGGTCTTCTAATTTTTAGGAGTGCTGTCCTATGATACCCAACTATATTCAAACTATGTTCGCCAATTATATCCAGCCCAGACTGATACAATGGACAATAGCTTTTTATGGAATATAGGTGGACAAATAGCGTACACACTTTTTCCAATAATTCCCTTATATCCCCAGCCCCACCCCTGTTGGTACATAGTCCTGGGGAATTTCAGTATTTTCCCAAACCGCTCTTGCTGTGGAACAATACTCAATATACCATGGCTTTTAAAACCCTCACATTTATCAAAACATTTGGCATAGTATATTATGAAATCGAAATAGTATACTGTAATCGTTTTTTTATAGTACAATAGGTTCACTTTACATCAAACAGGTGTTTCACAAAATTAATTTGGATTAAAGCCAATATGCAGATCTTTAGTTATTAACAATGGGTTCTCTGCTTACCAGTTGTTTTTTAGAAGCCCGGCGCACTTTGTGAATCACACAGTTCGATGACAGTGATGTCCAATAGGCTGGGTGAATTCCAGCGAAGTTCCGCCACCAGATCACGTCCGGGGGTCACCAATTGTTAGAAATTGCGTAATTCAATCTGGGTGATGGAATAAGAATCAAGAGAATCTTCAATCCAAGCTTAATTTATTATATGCAAAATGTATGGTATGATAAGTATGAAGGTCGTATATACGGGTCCACTGAAATACCTCGCAGGGCACTCAGAGAAACTAAACTATTGTTTTTTACAGGTTCTTTTCTTAATACTCTGACAGAGAGTTCCCACCTCTTCTGCTTGGCCAATCAGAGTAAAGGACTGAGTGTGGTTTAGACTTTACTCAGCAATCCGTTTGGCGCATCGGGGTTAGTCCCACCACCTAATGGCGCTCCCACCGTTCCCCAGGCATAAGTTGCTATCATAATAAACCTGTGGAGTCAGCACCCAAAAGACAACCCTCCAATCTGTACTCCATGTACCCACGTTCAAGGACGGTTTTCACAGACAACAAACGAGAGAGTGTTCGTATCTGTGAGAAATACAAGTCTTATCTCTCCTAGCCCTAACGTTACCCCACATGATCAACAGCCTGCTATGTGAAACAATCCATATCAGTACAGTTCAAAAACCTATGCTCCTCATTAATGCATTCCTTCTAAGCTACTTCATCACATACAGATCCAATTATGAGAAAAAATAGAACCCAACACTGCAAAACACCAGTCTCAATGTTCAACAGTGTGAAGAGGCACCTGTTTTCTTTCGAAACCAAGGACATTTATAAGTGAGCCCCAAACATTTGAACTGTAGTGTATATACTGAGTGTACAGCAACATATTTCCATGACATAGACTAAACAAGACCTGTTCATATACTGCAATACCCTCTTAGCTAAATAAGACTTATTTATGTAGCCTACACTCTTTAGGCTAAATACGACTTATTTTATGTAACACTCCTGAATCAAAATGAAAAAGTTAGTTAATTGAGAGTTAAAAGAATAGAAATTTAAAACAAAGCTTTAATTGCAAATTCCACTGAGTGGACAAAACATTAAGAACAACTTCTCTCTTTCCATGACAGGACACTGACCAGGTGAATCCATTGTGAACGCTATGATCCCTTATTGGATGTCACTTGTTACATCCACTTCAAATCAGTGTAGATGAAGGGGTAGGTTAGACCGGTTTAAATAAGGATTTTTAAGGCCTTGAGACAATTGAGACATGGATTGTGTATGTGTGCCCATCAGAGGGTCAATGGGCAAGAGACAAAGATTTGAAGTGCCTTGAACGGGGTATGGTAGCAGGTGCCATGCGCACTGGTTTGAGTGTGTCAAGAGATAACACGCTGCTGGGGCGGGGTTTTCACGGCTCAACAGTTTCCCATGTGTCCACCACCCAACGACATCCTAGACCGAACTTGACACAACTGTGGGAAAGCATTGGGCGTTCAACATGGGCCAGGCATCCCTGTGGAACACTTTCAACACCTTTGTAGTGTCCATGCCCCAACTAATTGAGGGCTGTCTAGGGCAAAAAGGGGGTGCAAAACTCAATATTAGGAAGGTGTTCCTAATAGTTTTGTTTAAAACACTCAAAGTGCATTAACTGGTTAAGAGTACCACATTCTTTTATTTTTTTTAGGGAAACCATTTTCGGGATGGTCAAATTTTTTCAGTGTAACATAAATGCTAAAACCAGATATAAAGCATGTAGAAAAGGTAATGGAGTAATATATTTTTTAAATAAGATAATCTTTGAGAACTAATGATCACCAAAATAAAACTAGACAAATTCCAAAAAAAAAGTCATGGGCATACCGGGCACAGATTGATTTGGTTATAATGTTTGAGTCCCTCAGAGATAGCATAAGAACAAGGCATACTTGATATGTGGAATGGAAAATATATTAGTTTTTGAAGACTGAATGCTTTGAGTAGACAGGCAGCACAATGCCCGCTTGTTGGACCAACAGACAGACAGAAGTCAGGGAGTTTCAACGCTGCTCAGGCAAGAAATGAGCTTCATACACGCAGTGTGGTCCCAAATGTATACCCCTATCTCCTATAAAAGTGCTCATGTATGGTCTTTGGTCAAAAAGTAGTGCACTATCAATGGCACGGGGTGCCATTTTTTTTTTTTTGTTTTTTTTGTTTTTTTTTTTTTTTTTTTTTTTTTTTTTTTTTTTTTTTTTTTTTTTTGGACGGAACCACGGTCCCACAACTTGACAGGAATTGAGCTGCATTCTTTCTAATAAATTCTCTGTCTGACATCACATTGATGATTTGTGATTACACGCCTGATTGCACAATCTTACTGAAAGTGATGAGGCAGATGTTAGCTCCAACTCTCCCCAATTACATTCTGACTTTAGATGAAAATAAAAAAATATGGACATTAAAAAAAGTGATTTTCAGTAACTTGATTATTGCCTCTAGTATTCATTAAACACTGAGGGCGCGTCCCAACGGCACCCTGTTTCCCTATCCGTAGTGCACTACTTTTGACCCCGAAACCTATGGGAATAGGGTGCCATTTGGTCACGCAGGATAGAAACCCCATTATGAGTTCAGGCCATCATAAACAATTGCCCTGAGAAGATGGATGCATATTTTTAAAATTATGTTGCATCTCTTCAGATTTACAGAGTCATTTTCCCCAGCTCATTTGTAAAGAAAGTACCAACTGAGAGTCATGGTTTTGCCCTTAGAAAAAACACAGAGTCATACTCAAAATACTGTAGGTTATAGGATCCAGCTGTCATTTGTGTGACAAAAGCCTGATCAAACTGCATATCAGGCCATAGAGTATATAAATCCACTGGAATAGCTTCAGAATCTAATCAGAATCATTACAGGGCTTTACCTTGGCCAGGTCGCAGTTGTAAATGAGAACTTGTTCTCAACTGGCTTACCTGGTTAAATAAAGGGGAATAAATAAATATATATCCACTGGAATAGCTTCCATGGAGGGGTATGATTGTAGTTATCCACAGCTTTATGGAGGGTTATGATTGTAGTTATCCACAGCTTTATGGAGGGGTATGATTGTAGTTATCCACAGCTTTATGGAGGGGTATGATTGTAGTTATCCCCCAAAGCTTTATGGAGGGGTATGATTGTAGTTATCCACAGCTTCCATGGAGGGGTGTGATTGTAGTTATCCACAGCTTCCATGGAGGGGTATGATTGTAGTTATCCACAGCTTTATTGGAGGGGTATGATTGTAGTTATCCACAGCTTCCATGGAGGGGTATGATTGTAGTTATCCACAGCTTTATGGAGGGGTATGATTGTAGTTATCCACAGCTTCCATGGAGGGGTGTGATTGTAGTTATCCAAAGCTTTATTGAGGGGTATGATTTGTAGTTATCCACAGCTTCCATGGAGGGGTATGGATTGTAGTTTATCCAAAGCTTTTATGGAGGGGTATGATTGTAGTTATCCACAGCTTTTATGGAGGGGTATGATTGTAGTTATCCACAGCTTCCATGGAGGGGTATGATTGTAGTTATCCAAAGCTTTATGGAGGGGTATGATTGTAGTTATCCACAGCTTCCATGGAGGGGTATGATTGTAGTTATCCACAGCTTTATGGAGGGGTATGATTGTAGTTATCCACAGCTTTATGGAGCTTACTGATACAAACAGACACTCAGAGAAACACACACTTGCACACGCCACACACACACACACTTGACGCAAAACCTACACATGCACACGCACACGCATACACACACATACAGACAGACTGGCGGTCTGTGGAGGGCCACTGGGGGTCTCTGGAGGGCCACTGGGGGTCTGTGGAGGGCCACTGGGGGTCTGTGGAGGGCCACTGGGGGTCTGTGGAGGGCCACTGGGGGGTCTGTGGAGGGCCACTGGGGGTCTCTGGAGGGCCACTGGGGGTCTGTGGAGGGCCACTGGGGGTCTGTGGAGGGCCACTGGGGGTCTGTGGAGGGCCACTGGGGGTCTCTGGAGGGCCACTGGGGGTCTGTGGAGGGCCCACTGGGGGTCTGTGGAGGGCCACTGGGGGTCTGTGGAGGGGCCACTGGGGGTCTGTGGAGGGCGACTGGTAACACTGGTAACGCAGCCAGTCTTACATTCAAAACCTTTCATTGTTCATTATTTTTGTTTTAAGACATCTTTCACATCACACTGTTTTCACATCAGGCAATACACTTCCACTACCCATTAAAATGGACAGTACATCACACTGTTTTCACATCAGGCAATACACTTCCACTACCCATTAAAATGGACAGTACATCACACTGTTTTCACATCAGGCAATACACTTCCACTACCCATTAAAATGGACTGAACATCACACTGTTTTCACATCAGGCAATACACTTCCACTACCCATTAAAATGGACAGTACATCACACTGTTTTCACATTAGGCAATACACTTCCACTACCCATTAAAATGGACTGAACATCACACTGTTTTCACACATAGGCAATACACTTCCACTACCCATTAAAATCACACATCACACTGTTTTCACATTAGGCAATACACTTCCACTACCCATAAAAATGGACAGTACATCACACTGTTTTCACATTAGGCAATACACTTCCACTACCCATTAAAATGGACAGTACATCACACTGTTTTTCACATTAGGCAATACACTTCCACTACCCATTAAAATGGACAGTACATCACACTGTTTTCACATTAGGCAATACACTTCCACTACCCATTAAAATGGACAGTACATCACACTGTTTTCACATTAGGCAATACACTTCCACTACCCATTAAAATGGACAGTACATCACACTGTTTTCACATTAGGCAATACACTTCCACTACCCATTAAAATGGACTGAACATCACACTGTTTTCACATTAGGCAATACACTTCCACTACCCATTAAAATGGACTGAACATCACACTGTTTTCACATTAGGCAATACACTTCCACTACCCATTAAAATGGACAGTACATCACACTGTTTTCACATCAGGCAATACACTTCCACTACCCATTAAATGGACAGTACATCACACTGTTTTCACATTAGGGCAATACACTTCCACTACCCATTAAAATGGACAGAACATCACACTGTTTTCACATTAGGCAATACACTTCCACCCATTAAATGGACTGAACATCACACTGTAAAATGGCAATACACTTCCACTACCCATTAAAATGGACAGTGTTTTCACATTAGGCAATACACTTCCACTACCCATTAAAATGGACAGAACATCACACTGTTTTCACATTATGGCAATACACTTCCACTACCATTAAAATGGACATTAGCAATCACACTGTTTTCACATCAGGCAATACACTTCCACTACCCATTAAAATGGACAGTACATCACACTGTTTTCACATTAGGCAATACACTTCCACTACCCATTAAAATGGACAGAACATCACACTGTTTTCACTCAGGCAATACACTTCCACTACCCATTAAAATGGACAGTACATCACACTGTTTTCACATTAGGCAATACACTTCCACTACCCATTAAAATGGACAGTACATCACACTGTTTTCACATTAGGCAATACACTTCCACTACCCATTAAAATGGACTGTACATCACACTGTTTTCACATTAGGCAATACACTTCCACTACCCATTAAAATGGACAGTACATCACACTGTTTTCACATTAGGCAATACACTTCCACTACCCATTAAAATGGACAGTACATCACACTGTTTTCACATTAGGCAATACACTTCCACTACCCATTAAAATGGACAGAACATCACACTGTTTTTCACATTAGGCAATACACTTCCACTACCCATTTAAAATGGACTGAACATCACACTGTTTTCACATTAGGCAATACACTTCCACTACCCATTAAAATGGACAGTACATCACACTGTTTTCACATTAGGCAATACACTTCCACTACCCATTAAAAATGGACTGAACATCACACTGTTTTCACATTAGGCAATACACTTCCACTACCCATTAAAATGGACTGAACATCACACTGTTTTCACATTAGGCAATACACTTCCACTACCCATTAAAATGGACTGAACATCACACTGTTTTCACATTAGGCAATACACTTCCACTACCCATTAAAATGGACAGTACATCACACTGTTTTCACATCAGGCAATACACTTCCACTACCCATTAAAATGGACTGTACATCACACTGTTTTCACATTAGGCAATACACTTCCACTACCCATTAAAATGGACAGTAACATCACACTGTTTTCACATTAGGCAATACACTTCCACTACCCATTAAAATGGACAGTACATCACACTGTTTTCACATTAGGCAATACACTTCCACTACCCATTAAAATGGACAGTACATCACACTGTTTTCACATCAGGCAATACACTTCCACTACCCATTAAAATGGACAGTACATCACACTGTTTTCACATTAGGCAATACACTTCCACTACCCATTAAAATGGACAGTACATCACACTGTTTTTCACATTAGGCAATACACTTCCACTACCCATTAAAATGGACTGTACATCACACACTGTTTTCACATCAGGCAATACACTTCCACTACCCATTAAAATGGACTGTACATCACACTGTTTTCACATTAGGCAATACACTTCCACTACCCATTAAAATGGACTGAACATCACACTGTTTTCACATTAGGCAATACACTTCCACTACCCATTAAAATGGACAGTACATCACACTGTTTTCACATTAGGCAATACACTTCCACTACCCATTAAAATGGACAGTACATCACACTGTTTTCACATTAGGCAATACACTTCCACTACCCATTAAAATGGACTGTACATCACACTGTTTTCACATTAGGCAATACACTTCCACTACCCATTAAAATGGACAGTACATCACACTGTTTTCACATCAGGCAATACACTTCCACTACCCATTAAAATGGACAGTACATCACACTGTTTTCACATTAGGCAATACACTTCCACTACCCATTAAAATGGACTGAACACATCACACTGTTTTCACATCAGGCAATACACTTCCACTACCCATTAAAATGGACAGTACATCACACTGTTTTCACATTAGGCAATACACTTCCACTACCCATTAAAATGGACAGTACATCACACTGTTTTCACATTAGCAATACACTTCCACTACCCATTAAAATGGACAGTACATCACACTGTTTTCACATCAGGCAATACACTTCCACTACCCATTAAAATGGACAGTACATCACACTGTTTTCACATCAGGCAATACACTTCCACTACCCATTAAAATGGACAGTACATCACACTGTTTTCACATTAGGCAATACACTTCCACTACCCATTAAAATGGACAGTACATCACACTGTTTTCACATTAGGCAATACACTTCCACTACCCATTAAAATGGACTGAACATCACACTGTTTTCACATTAGGCAATACACTTCCACTACCCATTAAAATGGACAGTACATCACACTGTTTTCACATTAGGCAATACACTTCCACTACCCATTAAAATGGACAGTACATCACACTGTTTTCACATTAGGCAATACACTTCCACTACCCATTAAAATGGACAGTACATCACACTGTTTTCACATTAGGCAATACACTTCCACTACCCATTAAAATGGACAGTACATCACACTGTTTTCACATCAGGCAATACACTTCCACTACCCATTAAAATGGACTGAACATCACACTGTTTTCACATTAGGCAATACACTTCCACTACCCATTAAAATGGACAGTACATCACACTGTTTTCACATTAGGCAATACACTTCCACTACCCATTAAAATGGACAGTACATCACACTGTTTTCACATCAGGCAATACACTTCCACTACCCATTAAAATGGACAGTACATCACACTGTTTTCACATCAGAATAGACTTCCACTACCCATTAAAAATGGACTGAACATCACACTGTTTTCACATCAGGCAATACACTTCCACTACCCATTAAAATGGACTGAACATCACACTGTTTTCACATTAGGCAATACACTTCCACTACCCATTAAAATGGACAGTACATCACACTGTTTTCACATTAGGCAATACACTTCCACTACCCATTAAAATGGACTGTACATCACACTGTTTTCACATCAGGCAATACACTTCCACTACCCATTAAAATGGGACTGAACATCACACTGTTTTCACATTAGGCAATACACTTCCACTACCCATTAAAATGGACAGTACATCACACTGTTTTCACATTAGGCAATACACTTCCACTACCCATTAAAATGGACAGTACATCACACTGTTTTCACATTAGGCAATACACTTCCACTACCCATTAAAATGGACTGAACATCACACTGTTTTCACATTAGGCAATACACTTCCACTACCCATTAAAATGGAGTACATCACACTGTTTTCACATTAGGCAATACACTTCCACTACCCATTAAAATGGACAGTACATCACACTGTTTTCACATTAGGCAATACACTTCCACTACCCATTAAAATGGACAGTACATCACACTGTTTTTTCACATTAGGCAATACACTTCCACTACCCATTAAAATGGACAGTACATCACACTGTTTTCACATTAGGCAATACACTTCCACTACCCATTAAAATGGACTGAACATCACACTGTTTTCACATCAGGCAATACACTTCCACTACCCATTAAAATGGACAGTACATCACACTGTTTTCACATTAGGCAATACACTTCCACTACCCATTAAAATGGACTGAACATCACACTGTTTTCACATTAGGCAATACACTTCCACTACCCATTAAAATGGACTGAACATCACACTGTTTTCACATTAGCAATACACTTCCACTACCCATTAAAATGGACAGTACATCACACTGTTTTCACATTAGGCAATACACTTCCACTACCCATTAAAATGGACAACATCACACTGTTTTTCACATTAGGCAATACACTTCCACTACCCATTAAAATGGACAGTACATCACACTGTTTTCACATCAGGCAATACACTTCCACTACCCATTAAAATGGACAGTACATCACACTGTTTTCACATTAGGCAATACACTTCCACTACCCATTAAAATGGACAGAACATCACACTGTTTTCACATTAGGCAATACACTTCCACTACCCATTAAAATGGACAGAACATCACACTGTTTTCACATTAGGCAATACACTTCCACTACCCATTAAAATGGACTGAACATCACACTGTTTTCACATTAGGCAATACACTTCCACTACCCATTAAAATGGACAGTACATCACACTGTTTTCACATTAGGCAATACACTTCCACTACCCATTAAAATGGACAGAACATCACACTGTTTTCACATTAGGCAATACACTTCCACTACCCATTAAAATGGACAGTACATCACACTGTTTTCAACATCAGGCAATACACTTCCACTACCCATTAAAATGGACAGACATCACACTGTTTTCACATTAGGCAATACACTTCCACTACCCATTAAAATGGACTGAACATCACACTGTTTTCACATTAGGCAATACACTTCCACTACCCATTAAAATGGACAGAACATCACACTGTTTTCACATTAGGCAATACACTTCCACTACCCATTAAAATGGACAGTACATCACACTGTTTTCACATTAGGCAATACACTTCCACTACCCATTAAAATGGGACAGAACATCACACTGTTTTCACATTAGGCAATACACTTCCACTACCCATTAAAATGGACAGTACATCACACTGTTTTCACATCAGGCAATACACTTCCACTACCCATTAAAATGGACAGTACATCACACTGTTTTCACATTAGGCAATACACTTCCACTACCCATTAAAATGGACAGTAACATCACACTGTTTTCACATCAGGCAATACACTTCCACTACCCATTAAAATGGACTGAACATCACACTGTTTTCACATTAGGCAATACACTTCCACTACCCATTAAAATGGACAGTACATCACACTGTTTTCACATCAGGCAATACACTTCCACTACCCATTAAAATGGACTGTACATCACACTGTTTTTCACATTAGGCAATACACTTCCACTACCCATTAAAATGGACTGAACATCACACTGTTTTCACATCAGGCAATACACTTCCACTACCCATTAAAATGGACTGAACATCACACTGTTTTCACATTAGGCAATACACTTCCACTACCCATTAAAATGGACTGAACATCACACTGTTTTCACATCAGGCAATACACTTCCACTACCCATTAAAATGGACAGTACATCACACTGTTTTCACATTAGGCAATACACTTCCACTACCCATTAAAATGGACAGAACATCACACTGTTTTCACATTAGGCAATACACTTCCACTACCCATTAAAATGGACTGTACATCACACTGTTTTCACATTAGGCAATACACTTCCACTACCCATTAAAATGGACAGTACATCACACTGTTTTCACATTAGGCAATACACTTCCACTACCCATTAAAATGGACTGAACATCACACTGTTTTCACACATAGGCAATACACTTCCACTCACATTAAAATGCACATCACACTGTACACTTCACTTCCACTACCCATTAAAATGGACAGTGAACATCACACTGTTTTCACATTAGGCAATACACTTCCACTACCCATTAAAATGGACAGTACATCATCACACTGTTTTCACATTAGGGCAATACACTTCCACTACCCATTAAAATGGACAGTACATCACACTGTTTTCACATTAGGCAATACACTTCCACTACCCATTAAAATGGACAAAACATCACACTGTTTTCACATCAGGCAATACACTTCCACTACCCATTAAAATGGACAGTACATCACACTGTTTTCACATTAGGCAATACACTTCCACTACCCATTAAAATGGACAGTACATCACACTGTTTTCACATTAGGCAATACACTTCCACTACCCATTAAAATGGACTGAACATCACACTTTTTCACATTAGGCAATACACTTCCACTACCCATTAAAATGGACAGAACATCACACTGTTTTCACATTAGGCAATACACTTCCACTACCCATTAAAATGGACAGTACATCACACTGTTTTCACATTAGGCAATACACTTCCACTACCCATTAAAATGGACAGTACATCACACTGTTTTCACATTAGGCAATACACTTCCACTACCCATTAAAATGGACAGTACATCACACTGTTTTCACATCAGGCAATACACTTCCACTACCCATTAAAATGGACTGAACATCACACTGTTTTCACATTAGGCAATACACTTCCACTACCCATTAAAATGGACAGTAATCACACTGTTTTCACATCAGGCAATACACTTCCACTACCCATTAAAATGGACAGTACATCACACTGTTTTCACATTAGGCAATACACTTCCACTACCCATTAAAATGGACTGAACATCACACTGTTTTCACATTAGGCAATACACTTCCACTACCCATTAAAATGGACAGTACATCACACTGTTTTCACATTAGGCAATACACTTCCACTACCCATTAAAATGGACAGTACATCACACTGTTTTCACATTAGGCAATACACTTCCACTACCCATTAAAATGGACAGTACATCACACTGTTTTCACATTAGGCAATACACTTCCACTACCCATTAAAATGGACAGTACATCACACTGTTTTTCACATCAGGCAATACACTTCCACTACCCATTAAAATGGTCTGAACATCACACTGTTTTCACATTAGGCAATACACTTCCATTACCCCATTAAAATGGACAGTACATCACACTGTTTTCACATTAGGCAATACACTTCCACTACCCATTAAAATGGACAGTACATCACACTGTTTTCACATTAGGCAATACACTTCCACTACCCATTAAAATGGACTGAACATCACACTGTTTTCACATTAGGCAATACACTTCCACTACCCATTAAAATGGACAGTACATCACACTGTTTTCACATTAGGCAATACACTTCCACTACCCATTAAAATGGACAGTACATCACACTGTTTTCACATTAGGCAATACACTTCCACTACCCATTAAAATGGACAGTACATCACACTGTTTTTCACATTAGGCAATACACTTCCACTACCCATTAAAATGGACAGTACATCACACTGTTTTCACATTAGGCAATACACTTCCACTACCCATTAAAATGGACTGAACATCACACTGTTTTCACATTAGGCAATACACTTCCACTACCCATTAAAATGGACAGTACATCACACTGTTTTCACATCAGGCAATACACTTCCACTACCCATTAAAATGGACAGTACATCACACTGTTTTCACATTAGGCAATACACTTCCACTACCCATTAAAAATGGACAGTACATCACACTGTTTTCACATTAGGCAATACACTTCCACTACCCATTAAAATGGACAGACATCATCACACTGTTTTCACATTAGGCAATACACTTCCACTACCCATTAAAACTGAACATCACACTGTTTTCACATTAGGCAATACACTTCCACTACCCATTAAAATGGACTACATACATCACACTGTTTTCACATTAGGCAATACACTTTCCACTACCCATTAAAATGGACAGAACATCACACTGTTTTCACATTAGGCAATACCTTCCACTACCCATTAAAATGGACAGTACATCACACTGTTTTCACATCAGGCAATACACTTCCACTACCCATTAAAATGGACAGTACATCACACTGTTTTTTTCACATTAGGCAATACACTTCCACTACCCATAAAATGGACTGTACATCACACTGTTTTCACATTAGGCAATACACTTCCACTACCCATTAAAATGGACAGTACATCACACTGTTTTCACATCAGGCAATACACTTCCACTACCCATTAAAATGGACAGTACATCACACTGTTTTCACATTAGGCAATACACTTCCACTACCCATTAAAATGGACAGTACATCACACTGTTTTCACATTAGGCAATACACTTCCACTACCCATTAAAAATGGACAGTACATCACACTGTTTTCACATTAGGCAATACACTTCCACTACCCATTAAAATGGACAGTACATCACACTGTTTTCACATTAGGCAATACACTTCCACACCCATTAAAATGGACAGAACATCACACTGTTTTCACATTAGGCAATACACTTCCACTACCCATTAAAATGGACAGTACATCACACTGTTTTCACATTAGGCAATACACTTCCACTACCCATTTAAAATGGACTGAACATCACACTGTTTTCACATTAGGCAATACACTTCCACTACCCATTAAAATGGACAGTACATCACACTGTTTTCACATTAGGCAATACACTTCCACTACCCATTAAAATGGACAGTACATCACACTGTTTTCACATCAGGCAATACACTTCCACTACCCATTAAAATGGACAGTACATCACACTGTTTTCACATCAGGCAATACACTTCCACTACCCATTAAAATGGACAGTACATCACACTGTTTTCACATTAGGCAATACACTTCCACTACCCATTAAAATGGACTGAACATCACACTGTTTTCACATTAGGCAATACACTTCCACTACCCATAAAAATGGACAGTACATCACACTGTTTTCACATCAGGCAATACACTTCCACTACCCATTAAAATGGACAGTACATCACACTGTTTTCACATCAGGCAATACACTTCCACTACCCATTAAAATGGACAGAACATCACACTGTTTTCACATTAGGCAATACACTTCCACTACCCATTAAAATGGACAGTACATCACACTGTTTTCACATTAGGCAATACACTTCCACTACCCATTAAAATGGACAGTACATCACACTGTTTTCACATTAGGCAATACACTTCCACTACCCATTAAAATGGACAGTACATCACACTGTTTTCACATTAGGCAATACACTTCCACTACCCATTAAAATGGACAGTACATCACACACTGTTTTCACATTAGGCAATACACTTCCACTACCCATTAAAATGGACAGTACATCACACTGTTTTCACATTAGGCAATACACTTCCACTACCCATTAAAATGGACAGTACATCACACTGTTTTCACATTAGGCAATACACTTCCACTACCCATTAAAATGGACAGTACATCACACTGTTTTCACATTAGGCAATACACTTCCACTACCCATTAAAATGGACTGAACATCACACTGTTTTCACATTAGGCAATACACTTCCACTACCCATTAAAATGGACTGAACATCACACTGTTTTCACATTAGGCAATACACTTCCACTACCCATTAAAATGGACAGTACATCACACTGTTTTCACATTAGGCAATACACTTCCACTACCCATTAAAATGGACAGTACATCACACTGTTTTCACATTAGGCAATACACTTCCACTACCCATTAAAATGGACAGTACATCACACTGTTTTCACATTAGGCAATACACTTCCACTACCCATTAAAATGGACTGAACATCACACTGTTTTCACATTAGGCAATACACTTCCACTACCCATTAAAATGGACAGTACATCACACTGTTTTCACATTAGGCAATACACTTCCACTACCCATTAAAATGGACAGTACATCACACTGTTTTCACATCAGGCAATACACTTCCACTACCCATTAAAATGGACTGAACATCACACTGTTTTCACATTAGGCAATACACTTCCACTACCCATTAAAATGGACAGTACATCACACTGTTTTCACATTAGGCAATACACTTCCACTACCCATTAAAATGGACAGTACATCACACTGTTTTCACATTAGGCAATACACTTCCACTACCCATTAAAATGGACAGTAACATCACACTGTTTTCACATCAGGCAATACACTTCCACTACCCATTAAAATGGACAGTACATCACACTGTTTTCACATCAGGCAATACACTTCCACTACCCATTAAAATGGACAGTACATCACACTGTTTTCACATTAGGCAATACACTTCCACTACCCATTAAAATGGACAGTACATCACACTGTTTTCACATTAGGCAATACACTTCCACTACCATTAAAATGGACAGTACATCACACTGTTTTCACATTAGGCAATACACTTCCACTACCCATTAAAATGGACAGTACATCACACTGTTTTCACATTAGGCAATACACTTCCACTACCCATTAAAATGGACAGTACATCACACTGTTTTCACATCAGGGCAATACACTTCCACTACCCATTAAAATGGACAGTACATCACACTGTTTTCACATTAGGCAATACACTTCCACTACCCATTAAAATGGACAGAACATCACACTGTTTTCACATTAGGCAATACACTTCCACTACCCATTAAAATGGACAACATCACACTGTTTTCACATCAGGCAATACACTCACTACCCATTAAAATGGACTGTACATCACACTGTTTTCACATTAGGCAATACACTTCCACTACCCATTAAAATGGACAGTACATCACACTGTTTTCACATTAGGCAATACACTTCCACTACCCATTAAAATGGACAGTACATCACACTGTTTTCACATTAGGCAATACACTTCCACTACCCATTAAAATGGACAGTACATCACACTGTTTTCACATCAGGCAATACACTTCCACTACCCATTAAAATGGACAGTACATCACACTGTTTTCACATTAGGCAATACACTTCCACTACCCATTAAAATGGACAGTACATCACACTGTTTTCACATTAGGCAATACACTTCCACTACCCATTAAAATGGACAGTACATCACACTGTTTTCACATTAGGCAATACACTTCCACTACCCATTAAAATGGACAGTACATCACACTGTTTTCACATCAGGCAATACACTTCCACTACCCATTAAAATGGACTGTACATCACACTGTTTTCACATTAGGCAATACACTTCCACTACCCATTAAAATGGACTGAACATCACACTGTTTTCACATCAGGCAATACACTTTACCCACAGTACATCACACTGTTTTCACATTAGGCAATACACTTCCACTACCCATTAAAATGGACAGTACATCACACTGTTTTAACATTAGGCAATACACTTCATCTACCCATTAAAATGGACAGTACATCACACTGTTTTCACATTAGGCAATACACTTCCACTACCCATTAAAATGGACAGTACATCACACTGTTTTCACATTAGGCAATACACTTCACATTAAAATGGCAATCACACTGTCCACATTAGGCAATACACTTCCACTACCCATTAAAATGGACAGTACATCACACTGTTTTCACATTAGGCAATACACTTCCACTACCCATTAAAATGGACAGTACATCACACTGTTTTCACATTAGGCAATACACTTCCACTACCCATTAAAATGGACAGAACATCACACTGTTTTCACATTAGGCAATACACTTCCACTACCCATTAAAATGGACAGTACATCACACTGTTTTCACATTAGGCAATACACTTCCACTACCCATTAAAATGGACTGAACATCACACTGTTTTCACATTAGGCAATACACTTCCACTACCCATTAAAATGGACAGAACATCACACTGTTTTCACATTAGGCAATACACTTCCACTACCCATTAAAATGGACAGTACATCACACTGTTTTCACATCAGGCAATACACTTCCACTACCCATTAAAATGGACAGTACATCACACTGTTTTCACATTAGGCAATAGGCCATACCCTTCCACTACCACATTTTTTCACATTATGGCAATACACTTCATACCCATTAAAATGACAGTACATCACACTGTTTTCACATAGGCAATACACTTCCACTACCCATTAAAATGGACAGTACATCACACTGTTTTCACATTAGGCAATACACTTCCACTACCCATTAAAATGGACAGTACATCACACTGTTTTCACATTAGGCAATACACTTCCACTACCCATTAAAATGGACAGTACATCACACTGTTTTCACATTAGGCAATACACTTCCACTACCCATTAAAATGGACACATCACACTGTTTTCACATTAGGCAATACACTTCTACCCCATTAAAATGGACAGTACATCACACTGTTTTTCACATTAGGCAATACACTTCCACTACCCATTAAAATGGACAGTACATCACACTGTTTTCACATTAGGCAATACACTTCCACTACCCATTAAAATGGACAGTACATCACACTGTTTTCACATCAGGCAATACACTTCCACTACCCATTAAAATGGACAGTACATCACCCTGTTTTCACATTAGAATACACTTCCACTACCCATTACATCACACTGTTTTCACATTTAGGCAATACACTTCCACTACCCATTAAAATGGACAGTACATCACACTGTTTTCACATTAGGCAATACACTTCCACTACCCATACCCATCACACTGTTTTCAAAAATGGACAGTACATCACACTGTTTTCACATTAGGCAATACACTTCCACTACCCATTAAAATGGACTGAACATCACACTGTTTTCACATTAGGCAATACACTTCCACTACCCATTAAAATGGACAGTACATCACACTGTTTTCACATCAGGCAATACACTTCCACTACCCATTAAATGGACAGTACATCACACTGTTTTCACATTAGGCAATACACTTCCACTACCCATTAAAATGGACAGTACATCACACTGTTTTCACATTAGGCAATACACTTCCACTACCCATTAAAATGGACAGTACATCACACTGTTTTCACATTAGGCAATACACTTCCACTACCCATTAAAATGGACAGTACATCACACTGTTTTCACATTAGGCAATACACTTCCACTACCCATTAAAATGGACAGTACATCACACTGTTTTCACATTAGGCAATACACTTCCACTACCCATTAAAATGGACAGTACATCACACTGTTTTCACATTAGGCAATACACTTCCACTACCCATTAAAATGGACAGTACATCACACTGTTTTCACATTAGGCAATACACTTCCACTACCCATTAAAATGGACTGTACATCACACTGTTTTCACATTAGGCAATACACTTCCACTACCCATTAAAATGGACAGTAACATCACACTGTTTTCACATTAGGCAATACCACTTCCACTACCCATTAAAATGGACAGTACATCACACTGTTTTCACATTAGGCAATACACTTCCACTACCCATTAAAATGGACAGTACATCACACTGTTTTCACATTAGGCAATACACTTCCACTACCCATTAAAATGGACAGTACATCACACTGTTTTCACATTAGGCAATACACTTCCACTACCCATTAAAATGGACAGTGAACATCACACTGTTTTCACATTAGGCAATACACTTCCACTACCCATTAAAATGGACTGAACATCACACTGTTTTCACATTAGGCAATACACTTCCACTACCCATTAAAATGGACAGTACATCACACTGTTTTCACATTAGGCAATACACTTCCACTACCCATTAAAATGGACAGTACATCACACTGTTTTCACATTAGGCAATACACTTCCACTACCCATTAAAATGGACAGTACATCACACTGTTTTCACATCAGGCAATACACTTCCACTACCCATTAAAATGGACAGTACATCACACTGTTTTTCACATTAGGCAATACACTTCCACTACCCATTAAAATGGACAGTACATCACACTGTTTTCACATTAGGCAATACACTTCCACTACCCATTAAAATGGACAGTACATCACACTGTTTTCACATTAGGCAATACACTTCCACTACCCATTAAAATGGACAGTACATCACACTGTTTTCACATTAGGCAATACACTTCCACTACCCATTAAAATGGACAGTACATCACACTGTTTCACATTAGGCAATACACTTCCACTACCCATTAAAATGGACAGTACATCACACTGTTTTCACATTAGGCAATACACTTCCACTACCCATTAAAATGGACAGTACATCACACTGTTTTCACATTAGGCAATACACTTCCACTACCCATTAAAATGGACAGTACATCACACTGTTTTCACATCAGGCAATACACTTCCACTACCCATTAAAATGGACAGAACATCACACTGTTTTCACATCAGGCAATACACTTCCACTACCCATTAAAATGGACTGAACATCACACTGTTTTCACATTAGGCAATACACTTCCACTACCCATTAAAATGGACAGTACATCACACTGTTTTCACATTAGGCAATACACTTCCACTACCCATTAAAATGGACAGTACATCACACTGTTTTCACATTAGGCAATACACTTCCACTACCCATTAAAATGGACAGTACATCACACTGTTTTCACATTAGGCAATACACTTCCACTACCCATTAAAATGGACAGTACATCACACTGTTTTCACATTAGGCAATACACTTCCACTACCCATTAAAATGGACAGTACATCACACTGTTTTTCACATTAGGCAATACACTTCCACTACCCATTAAAATGGACAGAACATCACACTGTTTTCACATTAGGCAATACACTTCCACTACCCATTAAAATGGACTGAACATCACACTGTTTTCACATTAGGCAATACACTTCCACTACCCATTAAATGGACAGTACATCACACTGTTTTCACATTAGGCAATACACTTCCACTACCCATTAAAATGGACAGTACATCACACTGTTTTCACATTAGGCAATACACTTCCACTACCCATTAAAATGGACAGTACATCACACTGTTTTCACATTAGGCAATACACTTCCACTACCCATTAAAATGGACAGTACATCACACTGTTTTCACATTAGGCAATACACTTCCACTACCCATTAAAATGGACAGTACATCACACTGTTTTCACATTAGGCAATACACTTCCACTACCCCATTAAAATGGACAGTACATCACACTGTTTTCACATTAGGCAATACACTTCCACTACCCATTAAAATGGACAGTACATCACACTGTTTTCACATTAGGCAATACACTTCCACTACCCATTAAAATGGACAGAACATCACACTGTTTTCACATTAGGCAATACACTTCCACTACCCATTAAAATGGACTGAACATCACACTGTTTTCACATTAGGCAATACACTTCCACTACCCATTAAAATGGACAGTACATCACACTGTTTTCACATTAGGCAATACACTTCCACTACCCATTAAAATGGACTGAACATCACACTGTTTTCACATTAGGCAATACACTTCCACTACCCATTAAAAATGGACAGTACATCACACTGTTTTCACATCAGGCAATACACTTCCACTACCCATTAAAATGGACAGTACATCACACTGTTTTCACATTAGGCAATACACTTCCACTACCCATTAAAATGGACAGTACATCACACTGTTTTCACATTAGGCAATACACTTCCACTACCATTAAAATGGACAAAACATCACACTGTTTTCACATTAGGCAATACACTTCCACTACCCATTAAAAATGGACAGAACATCACACTGTTTTCACATTAGGCAATACACTTCCACTACCCATTAAAATGGACAGTACATCACACTGTTTTCACATTAGGCAATACACTTCCACTACCCATTAAAATGGACAGTACATCACACTGTTTTCACATTAGGCAATACACTTCCACTACCCATTAAAATGGACAGTACATCACACTGTTTTCACATTAGGCAATACACTTCCACTACCCATAAAATGGACAGTACATCACACTGTTTTCACATTAGGCAATACACTTCCACTACCCATTAAAATGGACTGAACATCACACTGTTTTCACATCAGGCAATACACTTCCACTACCCATTAAAATGGACTGAACATCATCACACTGTTTTCACATTAGGCAATACACTTCACTACCCATTAAAATGGACTGAACATCACACTGTTTTCACATTAGGCAATACACTTCCACTACCCATTAAAATGGACAGTACATCACACTGTTTTCACATTAGGCAATACACTTCCACTACCCATTAAAATGGACAGTACATCACACTGTTTTCACATTAGGCAATACACTTCCACTACCCATTAAAATGGACAGTACATCACACTGTTTTCACATTAGGCAATACACTTCCACTACCCCATAAAATGGACAGTACATCACACTGTTTTCACATTAGGCAATACACTTCCACTACCCATTAAAATGGACAGTACATCACACTGTTTTCACATTAGGCAATACACTTCCACTACCCATTAAAATGGACAGTACATCACACTGTTTTCACATTAGGCAATACACTTCCACTACCCATTAAAATGGACTGAACATCACACTGTTTTCACATCAGGCAATACACTTCCACTACCCATTAAAATGGACTGAACATCACACTGTTTTCACATCAGGCAATACACTTCCACTACCCATTAAAATGGACAGTACATCACACTGTTTTCACATTAGGCAATACACTTCCACTACCCATTAAAATGGACTGAACATCACACTGTTTTCACATTAGGCAATACACTTCCACTACCCATTAAAATGGACAGTACATCACACTGTTTTCACATCAGGCAATACACTTCCACTACCCATTAAAATGGACTGAACATCACACTGTTTTCACATTAGGCAATACACTTCCACTACCCATTAAAATGGACAGTACATCACACTGTTTTCACATTAGGCAATACACTTCCACTACCCATTAAAATGGACAGTACATCACACTGTTTTCACATTAGGCAATACACTTCCACTACCCATTAAAATGGACAGTACATCACACTGTTTTCACATTAGGCAATACACTTCCACTACCCATTAAAATGGACAGTACATCACACTGTTTTCACATTAGGCAATACACTTCCACTACCCATTAAAATGGACTGTACATCACACACTGTTTTCACATTAGGCAATACACTTCCACTACCCATTAAAATGGACTGAACATCACACTGTTTTCACATTAGGCAATACACTTCCACTACCCATTAAAATGGACAACATCACACTGTTTTCACATTAGGCAATACACTTCCACTACCCATTAAAATGGACAGTACATCACACTGTTTTCACATTAGGCAATACACTTCCACTACCCATTAAAATGGACAGTACATCACACTGTTTTCACATCAGGCAATACACTTCCACTACCCATTAAAATGGACAGTACATCACACTGTTTTCACATTAGGCAATACACTTCCACTACCCCATTAAAATGGACAGTACATCACACTGTTTTCACATTAGGCAATACACTTCCACTACCCATTAAAATGGACAGTACATCACACTGTTTTCACATTAGGCAATACACTTCCACTACCCATTAAAATGGACAGTACATCACACTGTTTTCACATTAGGCAATACACTTCCACTACCCATTAAAATGGACAGAACATCACACTGTTTTCACATTAGGCAATACACTTCCACTACCCATTAAAATGGACAGAACATCACACTGTTTTCACATCAGGCAATACACTTCCACTACCCATTAAAATGGACTGTACATCACACTGTTTTCACATTAGGCAATACACTTCCACTACCCATTAAAATGGACAGTACATCACACTGTTTTCACATTAGGCAATACACTTCCACTACCCATTAAAATGGACAGAACATCACACTGTTTTCACATTAGGCAATACACTTCCACTACCCATTAAAATGGACAGTACATCACACTGTTTTCACATTAGGCAATACACTTCCACTACCCATTAAAATGGACAGTACATCACACTGTTTTTCACATTAGGCAATACACTTCCACTACCCATTAAAATGGACAGTACATCACACTGTTTTCACATCAGGCAATACACTTCCACTACCCATTAAAATGGACAGTACATCACACTGTTTTCACATTAGGCAATACACTTCCACTACCCATTAAAATGGACTGAACATCACACTGTTTTCACATTAGGCAATACACTTCCACTACCCATTAAAATGGACAGTACATCACACTGTTTTCACATTAGGCAATACACTTCCACTACCCATTAAAAATGGACAGTACATCACACTGTTTTCACATTAGGCAATACACTTCCACTACCCATTAAATGGACAGTACATCACACTGTTTTCACATTAGGCAATACACCTCCACTACCCATTAAAATGGACAGTACATCACACTGTTGTTTCACATTAGGCAATACACTTCCACTACCCATTAAAATGGACAGTACATCACACTGTTTTCACATCAGGCAATACACTTCCACTACCCATTAAAATGGACAGTACATCACACTGTTTTCACATTAGGCAATACACTTCCACTACCCATTAAAATGGACTGAACATCACACTGTTTTCACATTAGGCAATACACTTCCACTACCCATTAAAATGGACAGTACATCACACTGTTTTCACATTAGGCAATACACTTCCACTACCCATTAAAATGGACAGAACATCACACTGTTTTCACATTAGGCAATACACTTCCACTACCCATTAAAATGGACAGTACATCACACTGTTTTCACATTAGGCAATACACTTCCACTACCCATTAAAATGGACAGTACATCACACTGTTTTCACATTAGGCAATACACTTCCACTACCCATTAAAATGGACAGTACATCACACTGTTTTCACATTAGGCAATACACTTCCACTACCCATTAAAATGGACAGTACATCACACTGTTTTCACATTAGGCAATACACTTCCACTACCCATTAAAATGGACTGAACATCACACTGTTTTCACATTAGGCAATACACTTCCACTACCCATTAAAATGGACAGTACATCACACTGTTTTCACATTAGGCAATACACTTCCACTACCCATTAAAATGGACAGTACATCACACTGTTTTCACATTAGGCAATACACTTCCACTACCCATTTAAAATGGACAGTACATCACACTGTTTTCACATTAGGCAATACACTTCCACTACCCATTAAAAAATGACAGTACATCACACTGTTTTCACATTAGGCAATACACTTCCACTACCCATTAAAATGGACAGTACATCACACTGTTTTCACATTAGGCAATACACTTCCACTACCCATTAAAATGGACAGTACATCACACTGTTTTCACATTAGGCAATACACTTCCACTACCCATTAAAATGGACTGAACATCACACTGTTTTCACATTAGGCAATACACTTCCACTACCCATTAAAATGGACAGTACATCACACTGTTTTCACATTAGGCAATACACTTCCACTACCCATTAAAATGGACAGTAACATCACACTGTTTTCACATTAGGCAATACACTTCCACTACCCATTAAAATGGACAGTACATCACACTGTTTTCACATTAGGCAATACACTTCCACTACCCATTAAAATGGACAGTACATCACACTGTTTTCACATTAGGCAATACACTTCCACTACCCATTAAAATGGACAGTACATCACACTGTTTTCACATCAGGCAATACACTTCCACTACCCATTAAAATGGACAGTACATCACACTGTTTTCACATCAGGCAATACACTTCCACTACCCATTAAAATGGACAGTACATCACACTGTTTTTCACATTAGGCAATACACTTCCACTACCCATTAAAATGGACAGAACATCACACTGTTTTCACATTAGGCAATACACTTCCACTACCCATTAAAATGGACAGTAACATCACACTGTTTTCACATCAGGCAATACACTTCCACTACCCATTAAAATGGACTGAACATCACACTGTTTTCACATTAGGCAATACACTTCCACTACCCATTAAAATGGACAGTACATCACACTGTTTTCACATCAGGCAATACACTTCCACTACCCATTAAAATGGACAGTACATCACACTGTTTTCACATTAGGCAATACACTTCCACTACCCATTAAAATGGACAGTACATCACACTGTTTTCACATCAGGCAATACACTTCCACTACCCATTAAAATGGACTGAACATCACACTGTTTTCACATTAGGCAATACACTTCCACTACCCATTAAAATGGACTGAACATCACACTGTTTTCACATTAGGCAATACACTTCCACTACCCATTAAAATGGACAGTACATCACACTGTTTTCACATTAGGCAATACACTTCCACTACCCATTAAAATGGACAGTACATCACACTGTTTTCACATTAGGCAATACACTTCCACTACCCATTAAAATGGACAGTACATCACACTGTTTTCACATCAGGCAATACACTTCCACTACCCATTAAAATGGACAGTACATCACACTGTTTTCACATCAGGCAATACACTTCCACTACCCATTAAAATGGACAGTACATCACACTGTTTTCACATTAGGCAATACACTTCCACTACCCATTAAAATGGACAGTACATCACACTGTTTTCACATTAGGCAATACACTTCCACTACCCAAACCCGTTAAAATGGACTGAACATCACACTGTTTTCACATCAGGCAATACACTTCCACTACCCATTAAAATGGACAGTACATCACACTGTTTTCACATTAGGCAATACACTTCCACTACCCATTAAAATGGACTGAACATCACATTTCCATAATTTCTATCCCATGTGATCAAAGGTGTGATCATTTCAGTATGAAAATGTATTCACTCACTAACTGTAAGTCGCTCTCGATAAGAGCGTCTGCTAAAATGACTAAAAAGTAAAATATAAATGTAAAATCATTGAAGACATCTTTCAAAATGTAATCAAATTAAAGAAACCATGTTTCGCAGCACTAGTTTGTATCAAGCCAGTCTTGAGCATTCGGCCGTAGGTTCTCATTGAAATCACAGTAAATGTCCTCATTGTTCGTGCACCTGGGACAAAACCTTTTGGCATGGCGAATCCAAGCCTGACACAGGTCTGGATTGAAATCATTGCATGCCTCGTCCATGGCCTGAAGGAAGGTGGTACGCTCATGGTGATGGCAATCATACATCTTCCACCGGTATTGTAGTCGTGTATTGTGTTTTACAGTATTGTACATATGTATTGTAGTGGTCCTGTACGTGGCTCAGTTTATTTTATTTTACCTTTATTTAACAAGGGCAAGTCAGTTTTAGAACAAATTCTTATTTAGAATGATGGCCTACCCCGGACAAACCCGGACGACGCTGGTCCAATTGTGCGCCGCCCTATGGGACTCCCAATCACGGCCGGATTGTGATACAGCTTGGAATGGAACCAGGGTCTGTAGTGACGCCTCTAGCAATGAGATGCAGTACATGATTAGCTGTTCAGGAGTCTTATGGCTTGGGGGTTGAAGCTGTTAAGAAGCCTTTTGAACCTAGACTTGGCCGGAAGCTTGCCGTGCGGTAGCAGAGAGAGAACATTCTATGACTAGGGTGGCTGGGGAGTCTTTGACAATTTGTAGGGCCTTCCTCTGACACCGCCTGGTATAAGAGGTCCTGGATGGCAGGAAGCTTGGCCCCAGTGATGTACTGGGCCGTACGCACTACCCTTTGTAGTGCCTTGCGGTCGGAGGCCGAGCAGTTGCCATACCAGGCAGTGATGCAACCAGTCAGGATGCTCTCGATGGTGCAGCTGAAGAGCATTTTGAGGATTCTTAACAGGCCGTGACAGAGACGGGAGCGGATTCTAAACAGGCCGTGACAGAGACGAGAGGGGATTCTATACAGGGCCGTGACAGAGACGGGAGGGGGATTCTATACAGGCCGTGACAGAGACGGGAGGGGATTCCTATACAGGCCGTGACAGAGACGGAGAGGGGATTCTATACAGGCCGTGACAGAGACGGGAGGGGATTCTATACAGGCCGTGACAGAGACGGGAGGGGATCTCTATACAGGCAGTGACAGAGACGGGAGGGGATTCTATACAGGCCGTGACAGAGACGGGAGGGGATTCTATACAGGCCGTGACAGAGACGGGAGGGGGATTTCTATACAGGCCGTGACAGAGACGGGAGGGGATTCTATACAGGCCGTGACAGAGACGGGAGGGGGATTCTATACAGGCCGTGACAGAGACGGGAGGGGATTCTATACAGGCCGTGACAGAGACGGGGAGGGGATTCTATACAGGCCGTGACAGAGACGGGAGGGGATTCTATACAGGCCGTGACAGAGACGGGAGGGGATTCTATACAGGCCGTGACAGAGACGGGAGGGGATTCTATACAGGCCGTGACAGAGACGGGAGGGGATTCTATACAGGCCGTGACAGAGACGGAGGGGATTCTATACAGGCCGTGACAGAGACGGGAGGGGATTCTATACAGGCCGTGACAGAGACGGGAGGGGATTCTATACAGGCCGTGACAGAGACGGGAGGGGATTCTATACAGGCCGTGACAGAGACGGGAGGGGATTCTATACAGGCCGTGACAGAGACGGGAGGGGGGATTCTATACAGGCCGTGACAGAGACGGGAGGGGATTCTATACAGGCCGTGACAGAGACGGGAGGGGATTCTATACAGGCCGTGACAGAGACGGGAGGGGATTCTATAAAGGCCGTGACAGAGACGGGAGGGATTCTATACAGGCCGTGACAGAGACGGGAGGGGATTCTATACAGGCCGTGACAGAGACGGGGGGGGATTCTATACAGGCCGTGACAGAGACGGGAGGGGATTCTATACAGGCCGTGACAGAGACGGGAGGGGATTCTATACAGGCCGTGACAGAGACGGGAGGGGATTCTACAGGCCGTGACAGAGACCCGGGGATTCCATACAGGCCGTGACAGAGACGGGAGGGGATTCCATACAGGCCGTGACAGAGACGGGAGGGGATTCCTATACAGGCCGTGACAGAGACGGGAGGGGATTCCATACAGGCCGTGACAGAGACGGGAGGGATTCCATACAGGCCGTGACAGAGACGGGAGGGGATTCTATACAGGCCGTGACAGAGACGGGAGGGGTTCTATACAGGCCGTGACAGAGACGGGAGGGGATTCTATACAGGCCGTGACAGAGACGGGAGGGGATTCTATACAGGCCGTGACAGAGACGGGAGGGGATTCTATACAGGCCGTGACAGAGACGGGAGGGGATTCTATACAGGCCGTGACAGGAGACGGGAGGGGATTCTATACAGGCCGTGACAGAGACGGGAGTGGATTCTATACAGGCCGTGACAGAGACGGGAGGGGATTCTATACAGGCCGTGACAGAGACGGGAGGGGATTCTATACAGGCCGTGACAGAGACGGGAGGGGATTCTATACAGGCCGTGACAGAGACGGGGATTCTATACAGGCCGTGACAGAGACGGGAGGGGATTCTATACAGGCCGTGACAGAGACGGGAGGGGGGATTCTATACAGGCCGTGACAGAGACGGGAGGGGATTCTATACAGGCCGTGACAGAGACGGGAGGGGGATTCTATACAGGCCGTGACAGAGACGGGAGGGGATTCTATACAGGCCGTGACAGAGACGGGTGGGATTCTATACAGGCCGGACAGAGACGGGAGGGGATTCTATACAGGCCGTGACAGAGACGGGAGGGGATTCTATACAGGCCGTGACAGAGACGGGAGGGGATTCTATACAGGCCGTGACAGAGACGGGAGGGGATTCTATACAGGCCGTTCTATACCAAAAAAAAAAAATGACAGAGACGGGAGGGGATTCTATACAGGCCGTGACAGAGACGGGAGGGGGATTCTATACAGGCCGTGACAGAGACGGGAGGGGATTCTATACAGGCCGTGACAGAGACGGGAGGGGATTCTATACAGGCCGTGACAGAGACGGGAGGGGGGATTCTATACAGGCCGTGACAGAGACGGGAGGGGATTCTATACAGGCCGTGACAGAGAACGGGAGGGGATTCTATACAGGCCGTGACAGAGACGGACAGAGGGGGGATTCTATACAGGCCGTGACAGAGACGGGAGGGGATTCTATACAGGCCGTGACAGAGACGGGAGGGGATTCTATACAGGCCGTGACAGAGACGGGAGGGGATTCTATACAGGCCGTGACAGAGACGGGAGGGGATTCTATACAGGCCGTGACAGAGACGGGAGGGGATTCTATACAGGCCGTGACAGAGATGGGAGGGGATTCTATACAGGCCGTGACAGAGACGGGAGGGGATTCTATACAGGCCGTGACAGAGACGGGAGGAGATTCACCTCCAATAAGTTATCCCCATCCCCCTCCAGAGAATTGAGCATTTAGAACGCGTCCCAAATGACACAATAATCCCTATATGGTTATTCCCTATATGGTTTATGGCATTACTTTTGAACAATTGCTGTAGCGTCCGAATGGTTTGACCTACAAACCCCTCTATGGAAAGGGGAGACCTTCACGAACACGATGGTGTTCTCCGTTTTGCTCTACGAACCCCACAAGCATCACAGGACTCGTCTGAAGGTAACCGGTAGAGGTTTAAAAAGATGAATGGAAGTATGAAGCAGTTTTGTGCCTAACCCAAAAAAGGGGACAAATATGTGCTTAAAAATATATACAGTGGGGAGAACAAGTATTTGATACACTGCCGATCTTTGCAGGTTTTTCCTACTTACAAAGCATGTAGAGGTCTGTAAGAGATGTAACTGTGAGAGACGGAATCTAAAAACAAAAATCCAGAAAATCACATTGTATGATTTTTAAGTAATTCATTTGCCTTTTTATTGCATGACATAAGTATTTGATCACCTACCAACCAGTAAGAATTCCGTCTCTCACAGACCTGTTAGTTTTTCTTTAAAGAAGCCCTCCTGTTCTCCACTCATTACCTGTATTAACTGCACCTGTTTGAACTCGTTACCTGTATAAAAGACACCTGTCCACACACTCAATCAAACAGACTCCAACCTCTCCACAATGGCCAAGACCAGAGAGCTGTGTAAGGACATCATATATAAATATATTTCCTGATCTTTCTTATGTCTCCTTGATATAGGACAGACACTTCAAAACCTTGTTTCTTATGATTTATTTTATGACAGTCTTTTTTTTGCCATTTATGAATGTGTTATTCAATGTGTTTCTATGGGCTACAGTATAGTAATAAAGGCTCAATTTTATATTTTATCAAATTAAACTACCAGTCAAAAGTTTGGACACACCTACTCATTCAAGGGTTCTTCTTTATTTTTTTTACTATTTTTTACATTTTTTTAAAATGAAAAATGTATGCACTCACTAACTGTAAGTTGCTCTGGATAAGAGCGTCTGCTAAACGACTAAAATGTAAAATGAAAAATGTAAATGTAGTAACAGAAAAAGTGTTAAACAAATCAAAATATATTTTATATTTGAGATTCTTCAAAGTAGCCACCCTTTGCCTTGATGACAGCTTTGTACACACTTGGCATTCTCTCAACCAGCTTCATGAGGTAGTCACCTGGAATGCATTTCAATTAACAGATGTGCCTTGTTAAAAGTTAATCTGTGAATTTCTTTCCTTCTTAATGCATCTGAGCCAATCAGTTGTGTTGTGACAAGGTAGGGGTGGTATACAGAAGATAGCCCTATTTGGTGTAAAAGACCAAGTCCATATTATGGCAAGAACAGCTCAAATAAGCAAAGAGAAACGACAGTCCATCATTACTTTAAGACATGAAGGTCAGTCAATACAGAATTTTTCAAGAACTTTGAACGTTTCTTCAAGCGCAGTCGTGAAAAACCATCAAGCGCTATGATGAAACTGGCTCTCATGAGGACCGCCACAGGAATGGAAGACCCAGAATTACATCTGTTGCAGAGGATAAGTTCATTAG
>CM072246.1:43572970-43585470 GCA_036851935.1 Coregonus suidteri | reverse complement strand
GGCATGACAACACCTTTTCCCCTCAGGAGACTGAAAAGATTTGGTATGTGTCCTCAGATCCTCAAAAAGTTCTACAGCTGCACCATTGAGAGCATCCTGACTGGTTGCATCACTGCCTAGTATGGCAACTGCTCGGCCTCCGACCGCAAGGCACTACAGAGGGTAGTGCGTACGGCCCAGTACATCACTGGGGCCAAGCTTCCTGCCATCCAGGACCTATATACCAGGTGGTGTCAGAGGAAGGCCCTAAAAATTGTCAAAGACTCCAGCCACCCTGGACATAGACTTTTCTCTCTGCTACCGCACGGCAAGCGGTACCTTCTTAACAGCTTCTAACCCTAAGCCATAAGACTCCTGAACATCTAATCAAATGGCTACCTAGATTATTTGCATTGCCCCCCCCCCTCTTTTACGCTGCTGCTACTCTCTGTTTATTATCTATAGTCACTTTAATAACTCTACCTACATGTACATATTACCTCAATTACCTCGACTAACCTGTGCTCCCGCACATTGACTCTGTACCGGTACCCCCCTGTATATAGCCTCACTATTGTTATTTTACTGCAGCTCTTAAATTATTTGTTATTTTAAGTTATCTATTTTTTACTTAACACTTATTTTTCTTAAAACTGCATTGTTGGTTAAGGGCTTGTAAGTAAGCATTTCCCTGTTGTATTCAGCGCATGTGGCAAATAACATTTGATTTGATGTATAACCCTGTATAACCCTGTATAACCCTGTAGCCTACAGACATGTCTCTGCTTGTATCCCAAATGGCATAGTGCACTACTTCAGAGCCCTGGTCAAAAGTAATGCACTATATAGGGAAGAGAGTCTCTGCTACCATTCCTCTCTCTCTCTCTCTGTCTCTGTCTCTGTCTGTCTCTCTCTCTCTGTCTCTCTCTCTCTCTGTCTCTGTCTCTGTCTCTGTCTCTCTCTCTCTCTCTCTCTCTCTCTCTCTCTCTCTCTCTCTCTCTCTCTCTCTATTCAATTCAATTTAAGGGGCTTTATTGGAATGGGAAACACATGTTAAAATTGCCAAAGCAAGTGAAATACAGTGGGGGAAAAAAGTATTTAGTCAGCCACCAATTGTGCAAGTTCTCCCACTTAAAAAGATGAGAGAAGCCTGTAATTTTCATCATAGGTACACATCAACTATGACAGACAAAATTAGGAAAAAAAAAACAGAAAATCACATTGTAGGATTTTTAATGAATGTATTTGCAAATTATGGTGGAAAATAAGTATTTGGTCAATAACAAAAGTTTCTCAATACTTTGCTATATACCCTTTTGTCACGGATTCTGTCGAGGCTGCTCCTCCTCCTAGTTCGGGCAGGCTTCGGCGTTCGTCGTCCCCGGAGTACTAGCTGCCACCGTTGAATGTTTCTATGTTTGATTGCTTTTGTCTGTCTATTACACCTGTGTCCGTTTGTGTCTGATTACGTGTTCTATAAGTTGCCTCTTTTGTATTGGTTAGGTTGTGTGTTGTTTTTCGCCTGTCCGTAGTGCTGCGTGTTTGTCTCTGTTTTGTTGTTTTATTGTTTTACGCATTGTTGCGTAATTGCTCGCCTCTGTTTTGTTTTGAGGCCGATCATTGTATCTTTGCCTTGTGGTTTCACAAGTAAACTTTGTTGGACTAAGCTTCGGTGTCCTGCGCCTGACTCCCACACCACATACACCTCAGCCTTGACAGAACAACACACCTCTTTCACAGTGGTTGGAGTTTGCCAATAACGCACGGCCGACACACGGTCAACCTCTATCTTCACACCAGACGCGGACAACCGATAACCCAAAAAGGAGACGGACTCCTGGAAGAACAAGCATTTCTCTGCCTTGACATACAAGTCATGCTCCAACAGTCTCCTCAACACTCGGCGCACCAGGGCTACATGCTCGGCTCGTGTAGAAGAGTACACTAGGATGTCGTCGATGTATACTACCACACCCTGCCCATGCATGTCCCGGAAAATCTCGTCAACAAAGGATTGGAAGACTGAAGGAGCATTCATTAACCCGTATGGCATGACGAGATACTCGTAATGACCCGAGGTGGTGCTAAATGCTGTTTTCCATTCATCCCCCTCCCTAATGCGCACCAGATTGTACGCGCTCCTGAGATCCAACTTTGTGAAGAACCGCGCTCCGCGTAATGATTCTGTCATAGTCGCAATCAGTGGAAGAGGGTAACTGTACTTAACCGTGATCTGATTGAGACTACGGTAATCAATACACGGGCGCAAACCCCCGTCCTTCTTCTTCACAAAGAAGAAACTCGAGGAAACCGGGGAAGTGGAGGACCGTATGTATCCCTGTGCCAAGGACTCGGCTATGTAAGTCTCCATAGCCGCTGTCTCCTCTTGAGACAGGGGATACACACGGCTCCGCGGAAGTGCCGCTCCTGTTTGGAGATCTATCGCACAATCCCCCTGTCTATGAGGTGGTAGCCGTGTTGCCCTCGTTTTGCTGACCACTGCAAGCGAACCGGACCCCCCTTTAGCAGGGACGTAATGGGAGCTGCAACCTGTCCAAAGCCCCGGATAAACCTCCGGTAGTAATTAGCAAAACCCAAAAACTGCTGCACCTCGGCTCCGGTGCTGGCGCATCCGGATCCCTCTTTACCATTCCAAGTAGAGGTAGACGCGTCCGAGGCCGGTATTGGGGCAGTCCTGTCGCAACGGTCCGGCACGCCACCTAAGCTCCGCCCCTGTGCGTTCTATTCTAAGAAGCTCAGCTCGGGGGAGCGTAATTATGACATAGGGGACAGGGAGCTGTTAGCTGTAGTCCAGGCCCTAAAGGTGTGGAGGCATTGGCTTGAGGGGGCTCAACACCCTTTCCTCATTCTGACTGACCACCGTAACCTGGAGTACATCCGGGCAGCTAGGAGATTGAACCCTCGTCAGGCTAGGTGGAACATGTTCCTGACCCGGTTTTGTTTTTAAGATCACATACATCCCAGGGTCCCAGAACGGTAAGGCAGACGCCCTGTCCCGGCGGTATGACACAGAGGAGAGGTCCATTGAGCCCACTCCCATACTGCCGGAGTCTTGTTTGGTGGCTCCGGTGGTGTGGGAGGTCGATGCGGAGATCGAGCGGGCACTGCGTACCGACCCTACTCCCCCCCGAGTGTCCTGTGGGGCGGACGTACGTTCCGCTCGAGGTTCGTGATCGCCTTATTTATTGGGCTCATACATCACCCTCCTCTGGACATCCAGGTATTGGCTGGACAGTGCACTGCCTTAGCGTGAAATACTGGTGGCCAACGTTAGCTAAGGATGTGAGGGTGTATGTCTCCTCCTGCTCGGTGTGCGCCCAGTGTAAGGCACCTAGACATTTGCCCAGGGGATAGTTACATCCCCTGCCCGTTCCACAACGACCATGGTCCCACCTCTCGGTGGATTTTGTGACCGACCTACCCCCCTCCCAGGGGAATACCACCATTTTGGTCGTTGTGGATCGGTTTTCCAAGGCCTGTCGTCTCCTCCCAATGCCGGGTCTCCCTACTGCCCTACAGACCGCTGAGGCCCTATTTACCCACGTGTTCCGGCACTATGGGGTCCCCGAGGATATTGTGTCTGACCGAGGTCCCCAGTTCACCTCCAGAGTCTGGGGGGGCGTTCATGGAACGCTTGGGGGTCTCGGTGAGCCTTACCTCGGGGTACCACCCAGAGAGCAATGGGCAGGTTGAACGAGTCAACCAGGATGTGGGTAGGTTTCTGAGGTCCTATTGCCAGGGCCGGAGGAGTGGTCTAAGTATATCCCCTGGGCAGAGATGGCCCAGAAAACTCTCTCCGCCACTCCTCCACCAATTTAACACCTTTCCAGTGTGTTTTAGGGTATCAGCCGGTCCTGGCACCATGGCACGAGAGCCAGATCGAGGCCCCTGCGGTGGATGAGTGGATTCGGCGCTCGGAGGAGACGTGGGACGCTGCCCATGTCCATCTGCAGCGGGCCATCCGTCGACAAAAGGCGAGCGCCGATCGCCACCGCAGTGAGGGACCGTGTACGCACCGGGAGATCGAGTCTGGCTCTCGACTCGAAACCTGCCCCTCCGCCTGCCCTGCCGGAAGCTGGGTCGGCGGTTTGTGGGGCCCTTTAAAGTCCTGAGAAGATTGAACGAGGTGTGTTACAGGTTACAACTGCGTATTGATTACAATAATATTAACCCCTCGTTCCATGTGTCTCTTCTCAGGCCGGTGGTAGCTGGCCCACTCCAAGAAGATGAGATAGGAGAGACCCCTCCACCCCCTTTGGACATCGAGGGGGCCCCGGCGTACAGGGTCCGGACCATCTTGGACTCGAGGCGCCGGATGAGTGGTCTCCAGTATCTCGTGGAGTGGGAGGGGTACGGTCCGGAGAACGGTGCTGGGTGCCTAGGAGGGACATCCTAGATCCATCCTCCTGACTGAGTTCCACCGTGGGCATCCCACGCGCCCGGGTCCGCGTCCTCCTGGCCGTCCCCGAGGCCGGGGTCGGCGCACGGCTGGAGCCGCGCGTCAAGGGGGGGGGGTACTGTCACGGATTCTGCCGAGGCTGCTCCTCCTCCTAGTTCGGGCAGGCTTCGGCGTTCGTCGTCCCCGGAGTACTAGCTGCCACCGTTGAATGTTTCTATGTTTGATTGCTTTTGTCTGTCTATTACACCTGTGTCCGTTTGTGTCTGATTACGTGTTCTATAAGTTGCCTGTTTTGTATTGGTTAGGTTGTGTGTTGTTTTTCGCCTGTCCGTAGTGCTGCGTGTTTGTCTCTGTTTTGTTGTTTTATTGTTTTACGCATTGTTGCGTAATTGCTCGCCTCTGTTTTGTTTTGAGGCCGATCATTGTATCTTTGCCTTGTGGTTTCACAAGTAAACTTTGTTGGACTAAGCTTTGGTGTCCTGCGCCTGACTCCCACACCACATACACCTCAGCCTTGACACCTTTGTTGGCAATGACACAGGTCAAACGTTTTCTGTAAGTCTTCACAAGGTTTTCACACACTGTTGCTGGTATTTTGGCCCATTCCTCCATGCAGATCTCCTCTAGAGCAGTGATGTTTTGGGGCTGTCGCTGGGCAACACAGACTTTCAACTCCCTCCAAAGATTTTCTATGGGGTTGAGATCTGGAGACTGGCTAGGCCACTCCAGGACCTTGAAATGTTTCTTACAAAGCCACTCCTTCGTTGCCCGGGCGGTGTGTTTGGGATCATTGTCATGCTGAAAGACCCAGCTACGTTTCATCTTCAATGCCCTTGCTGATGGAAGGAGGTTTTCACTCAAAATCTCATGATACATGGCCCCATTCATTCTTTCATTTACACGGATCAGTCGTCCTGGTCCCTTTGCAGAAAAACAGCCCCAAAGCATGATGTTTCCACCCCCATGCTTCACAGTAGGTATGGTGTTCTTTGGATGCAACTCAGCATTCCTTGTCCTCCAAACACGACGAGTTGAGTTTTGACCAAAAAGTTCTATTTTGGTTTCATCTGACCATATGACATTCTCCCAATCCTCGTCTGGATCATCCAAATGCACTCTAGCAAACTTCAGACGGGCCTGGACATGTACTGGCTTAAGCAGGGGGACACGTCTGGCACTGCAGGATTTGAGTCCCTGGCGGCGTAGTGTGTTACTGATGGTAGGCTTTGTTACTTTGGTCCCAGCTCTCTACAGGTCATTCACTACGTCCCCCCGTGTGGTTCTGGGATTTTTGCTCACCGTTCTTGTGATCATTTTGACCCCACGGGGTGAGATCTTGCGTGGAGCCCCAGATCGAGGGAGATTATCAGTGGTCTTGTGTGTCTTCCATTTCCTAATAATTGCTCCCACAGTTGATTTCTTCAAACCAAGCTGCTTACCTATTGCAGATTCAGTCTTCCCAGCCTGGTGCAGGTCTACAATTTTGTTTCTGGTGTCCTTTGACAGCTTTTTGGTCTTGGCCATAGTGGAGTTTGGAGTGTGACTGTTTGAGGTTGTGGACAGGTGTCTTTTATACTGATAACAAGTTCAAACAGGTGCCATTAATACAGGTAACGAGTGGAGGACAGAGGAGCCTCTTAAAGAAGAAGTTACAGGTCTGTGAGAGCCAGAAATCTTGCTTGTTTGTAGGTGACCAAATAGTTATTTTCCACCATAATTTGCAAATAAATTCATTAAAAATCCTACAATGTGATTTTCTGGATTTTTTTTTCTCAATTTGTCTGTCATAGTTGACGAGTACCTATGATGAAAATTACAGGCCTCTCTCATCTTTTTAAGTGGGAGAACTTGCACAATTGGTGGCTGACTAAATACTTTTTTCCCCCACTGTAGATAATGAACAAAAGTGAAATTAAAAAGTTAACAGTAAATATTACACTCACAAAAGTTCCAAAAGAATAAAGACATTTCAAATGTCATATTATGTCCATAAACGGTGTTGTAACAATGTGCAAATAGTTAAAGTACAAAAGGAAAATAAATAAACATAAATATGGGTTGTATTTATAATGGTGTTTGTTCTTCACTGGTTGCCCTTTTCTTGTGGCAACAGGTCACAAATATTGCTGCTGTGATGGCACACTGTGGTATTTCACCCAGTAGATAAGGGAGTTTATCCAAATAGGGTTTGTTTTCAAATTATTTTGTGGGTCTGTGTAATCTGAGGGAAATATGTGTCTCTAATATGTTCATACATTTGGCAGGAGGTTATGAAGTGCAGCTCAGTTTCCACCTCATTTTGTGGGCAGTGTGCACATAGCCTGTCTTCTCTTGAGAGCCAGGTCTGCCTACGGCGGCCTTTCTCAATAGCAAGGCTATGCTCACTGAGTCTGTACATAGTCAAAGCTTTCACTCTCTCTCTCTGACTCTATCTCTATGACTCTATCTCTCTCTCTCTCCCTCTCTCCCCCTCTCTGAGAGGGGGAGAGAGGTGGGAGTAGAGGGGTTGAGAGAGACTGGAGGAAGGGGGAGAAGGGAGAGAGAGACTGGGGAGAGGGGGAGAGGGGGAGAGAGAGACTGGAGGGAGAGGAAGAGGGGAGAGAGAGACTGGGGAGAGGGGCAGAGAGAGACTCCCTCCCTCTGTCGAGTCTCTATCTCCCCTCTCCCTCTCCCCCCTCCAGTCTCCCTCTCCCCCTCCAGTCTCTCTCTCCCCCTCCAGTCTCTCTCTCCCCCTCCAGTCTCTCTCTCTCCCCCTCCAGTCTCTCTCTCCCCCTCCAGTCTCTCTCTCCCCCTCCAGTCTCCCTCTCCCCCTCCAGTCTCTCTCTCCCCCTCCAGTCTCTCTCTCCCCCTCCAGTCTCCCTCTCCCCCTCCAGTCTCTCTCTCCCCCTCCAGTCTCTCTCTCCCCCTCCAGTCTCTCTCTCCCCCTCCATCTCTCTCTCTCCCCTCCAGTCTCTCTCTCCCCCTCCAGTCTCTCTCTCTCCCCTCCAGTCTCTCTCTCCCCCTCCAGTCTCTCTCTCCCCCTCCAGTCTCTCTCTCCCCCTCCAGTCTCTCTCTCCCCCCCTCCAGTCTCTCTCTCTCCCCCTCCAGTCTCTCTCTCCCCTCCAGTCTCTCTCTCTCCCCCTCCAGTCTCTCTCTCTCCCCCTCCAGTCTCTCTCTCCCCCTCCAGTCTCTCTCTCCCCCTCCAGTCTCTCTCTCCCCCTAAATACATGTATTTAGTAGGCCTATAACCTAGTTCATACATTTTAAAAACGTCATAATAAGAATGATATGCTATAAAGTTAATGGAGTCTTTGTTCATGCAATCATCAATTAAAGATCCAATATCAAATCAAACTTCAATTCACATGTTATTCTAAGTGTATTTAAAATAGTAACACACTTAGAACCAATATAACCATAAACAAGCAGGATAATTACACCTCAAGCAGTTTCACAGTACGATGCAAAGTTCCAGATAAAAAACGGATAACAAAACACATAACAGTATGATACACTTTTATAAAATGATGAAAAATGAAACGTTATTTTTTTATTTTTTTACCGCAACAAGTTAAGAAATAAAGAGTAGCGTTACTCTCAAACTCCCAATGCTAGGCCCCAAAAAATATATGCACACGTGACTGGATAAAAGCGTCTGCTAAATGGCATATTATTATTATAAGTCTGATGACCACCTGCTAACAAGTTTCTCATATCATCAAAGTCAGCCAGACTATGCTCTTAACCTTAAAACCTTTCTCATTAACTGAACTGAGATGGTGTGATTCTTGGTGTTCTGTTTACCTATGAAAACCATTAGCTCGCTCAAATGGAAAACACCAGAAACCACATACTGGACCAAAGTCCAAAACACATATTTATTCTAGTGGCTGTGGGAGTGCATATTTGGTGTGCAACACTGTTTTTCCACACAACCTCGCCAAGCTCTCACAGAACTGTTGCCGATGGTGATGAGCCTCTCCAACTCGCTCCACTGTGATACAGCTAGTACATAAAATGTTAGAGGCTTTGACAAAATGGCTCCAGCAATCATAATGAGCGTCCTTGACAAGCCCCTTAAGAGTGAATAAGGAGTAAACACGTGTCTGTGGTCCTCTGTAGCTCGGCTGGTAGAGCACGGCGCTTGTAACGCCAGGGTAGTGGGTTCGATCCCCGGGACCACCCATACACAAAAATGTATGCGCACATGACTGTAAGTCGCTTTGGATAAAAGCGTCTGCTAAATGGCATATTATTTGAACTGAGAAAACCCTGATGAGATGTTAGCGGGTAGTTGGCCCCATGTCTGCAGATGATTTCAGTGCATCAACTTAAAGCTAAATATTTCTTAGTATTCCATCATCCAGCACACTAATATTCTTCAAGACGGTAAAAACGTGTTTTGCTGTCCCCAGTAAAATATTCTGCATAGGGTCCGCTACAGCCATGTCTATGGGCTCATAATAGTTTATCCTGTCCACATCCTACCTTGGTCTTCTCCCGTCCACATCCTACCTTGGTATTCTCCCGTCCACATCCTACCTTGGTCTTCTCCCGTCCACATCCTACCTTGGTATTCTCCCGTCCACATCCTACCTTGGTATTCTCCCTGCCACATCCTACCTTGGTATTCTCCCGTCCACATCCTACCTTTGTATTCTCCCTTCCACCCTACCTTGGTATTCTCCCGTCCACATCCTACCTTGGTCTTCTCCTGTCCACATCCTACCTTGGTCTTCTCCTGTCCACATCCTACCTTGGTCTTCTCCTGTCCACATCCTACCTTGGTCTTCTCCTGTCCACATCCTACCTTGGTCTACTCCCGTCCACATCCTACCTTGGTCTACTCCCGTCCACATCCTACCTTGGTATTCTCCCGTCCACATCCTACCTTGGTCTTCTCCCGTCCACATCCTACCTTGGTCTTCTCCCGTCCACATCCTACCTTGGTCTTCTCCCGTCCACATCCTACCTTGGTCTTCTCCCGTCCACATCCTACCTTGGTATTCTCCCGTCCACATCCTACCTTGGTATTCTCCCGTCCACATCCTACCTTGGTATTCTTCCTTCCACATCCTACCTTGGTATTCTCCCGTCCACATCCTACCTTGGTCTTCTCCTGTCCACATCCTACCTTGGTCTTCTCCTGTCCACATCCTACCTTGGTCTTCTCCTGTCCACATCCTACCTTGGTCTTCTCCTGTCCACATCCTACCTTGGTCTACTCCCGTCCACATCCTACCTTGGTCTACTCCCGTCCACATCCTACCTTGGTATTCTCCCGTCCACATCCTACCTTGGTCTTCTCCCGTCCACATCCTACCTTGGTCTTCTCCCGTCCACATCCTACCTTGGTCTTCTCCCGTCCACATCCTACCTTGGTCTTCTCCCGTCCACATCCTACCTTGGTCTTCTCCCGTCCACATCCTACCTTGGTCTTCTCCCGTCCACATCCTACCTTGGTCTTCTCCTGTCCACATCCTACCTTGGTCTTCTCCCTGTCCACATCCTACCTTGGTCTTCTCCCGTCCACATCCTACCTTGGTCTATCCCGTCCACATCCTACCTTGGTCTACTCCCGTCCACATCCTACCTTGGTATTCTCCCGTCCACATCCTACCTTGGTCTTCTCCCGTCCACATCCTACCTTGGTCTTCTCCTGTCCACATCCTACCTTGGTCTTCTCCCGTCCACATCCTACCTTGGTCTTCTCCCGTCCACATCCTACCTTGGTCTTCTCCCGTCCACATCCTACCTTGGTCTTCTCCCGTCCACATCCTACCTTGGTATTCTCCCGTCCACATCCTACCTTGGTATTCTCCCGTCCACATCCTACCTTGGTCTTCTCCCGTCCACATCCTACCTTGGTATTCTCCCGTCCACATCCTACCTTGGTCTTCTCCCGTCCACATCCTACCTTGGTCTTCTCCCGTCCACATCCTACCTTGGTCTTCTCCCGTCCACATCCTACCTTGCAGTGACAATGGAGGGAGGGCCACTGTAACAATGGTGAGGTGTGAGTGTCAGGATAACTACATGTCATATCTCAGGCTGGACACATTGGCAGTCAGGATCTCTAGTCTCCACCCCATGGTTCCTCTTATCCAACATTTGGTGGAGAAACTAGCTTTTGAGTGTTCAGAGAGAAAACACCTATTTCTTCCGACTGTCATGGAAGTGCGTAGAGTCTTCAGAGGTGGTTAATTAGGAGTCTGAAACTAGTGGATTTGGTGCAGTGTGTAAAGTTTAATACTTAGTCTTCGTCCTAAATGGCACCCCATTCTCTATTTAGTGCACTACGTTTGACAAGGGCCCAAAGTGCTCTGGTCAATCGTAGGCCACTCTATAGGGATTAGGATGCCGTTTGGGATGCAGCCTCAGACTCTTTATCAAGAGGTTTTTAGTTCTATGCTCAGCCTCTTTATCAAGAGGTTTTTAGTTCTAGACTCAGCCTCTTTATCAAGAGGTTTTTAGTTCTATACTCAGCCTCTTTATCAAGAGGTTTTTAGTTCTATACTCAGACTCTTTAGCTGAATTAAAACAGCTTCCATCACATAGCGACTACAAACCAATAAATCCTCTCCCTAGTGAACTGTTCCTGAATCAGCTGTCTCGCTATACACTGGATTAGGCTTACAAATTGACCACATTTGGTTTCCAATTTGAGATTGTTATGGGTACGCTGTGTGATAATACTGTGTGTGTGTGCTCATGTGTGTGTGTGTCTGTCTGTGTGTGTGTGTGTGTGTGTGTCTGTGATACTAGATGGGTAATGCATCTAAATGTATGATTTAACAGTAAATATCCCCCAGCTATAGCCTCATAAGACTTTAATGGAACCTGACGTTTTCTGCCTTGGTGACACTGAAACCAATATAACCTGTAATGCTAGGTAATACAGTTACACCTCTGTCTCTGTCTCTCTGTCTCTGTCTCTCTCTCTCTCTCTCTCTCTCTCTCTCTCTCTCTCTCTCTCTCTCTCTCTCTCTCGTCTCTCTCTGTCTCTCTCTCTCTCTCTCTCTCTCTCTCTCTCTCTCTCTCTCTCTCTCTCTCTCTCTCTCTCTCTCTCTCTCTCTCTCTCTCTCTCTCTCTCTCTCTCTCTCTCTCTCTCTCTCTCTCTCTCTCTCTCTCTCTCTCTCTCTCTCTCTCTCTCTCTCTCTCTCCCTCTCTCTCTTTCTCTGTCTTCAAGAACCACAACAATAAATGTCATCTAGATAATGGATACCCCTGAGATAGAGAGGGGGGGGGGGGGGGGGGGGGGGGTGGGGGCGGGAGAGACAGAGAGCGGGGGGACAGGAGGGGGGGAGTGACAGAGGGGGGGGACAGAGGGGGTGCAAAGGGGGAGGGACAGGGGGAGAGACAGAGGGGGGAAGGGGGGAGAGAGAGACAAGGTGGGAGACATGGGGGGATGGAGAGGCAGGGGGAAGCGGGGGCAGGGAAAGAGTGAGAGTGCGAGGGAGAGAGAGATACAGAGAAAGAGAGGGAGGGAGGGAGGGAGGGAGGGAGGGAGGGAGGGAGGGAGGGGAGGGAGGGAGGGAGGAGGGAGGGAGGGAGGGAGGGAGGGAGGAGGGGAGGGGGAGGGGGAGGAGAATGTCAGTCGAAAGACTCCTCACCACTCCCCCGGCTCACACAGGGGAGCAAACGTCACAAGGACTTTTCTCACAGCGGCCTGGACAGGGCAGTGTGTGTGTGTGTGTGTGTGTGTTGTGTGTGTGTGTGTGTGTGTGTGTGTGTGTGTGTGTGTGTGTGTGTGACAGGACCGACACAGTCAGACACAGCAGATCTGCTTACTTCCTTTATCCTGCCGTGACGTGTTTTCCAGGGGACCACTGGACAGCAACACTTGTCAAAAAGGATATCGTAAGAAAACCCAAGGCCAGGACGCACTTCCATGTCTGCATCTCAAAGGGCACCATATTCCCCAGATAGTTCACTACTTTGACCTGATTAAAATAGGCCTGTATAGGCCTGTATATGGAATAGGGTGCCATTAGGATACTCTATGGGCTGTATAGGCCTGTATATGGAATAGGGTGCCATTAGGATACTCTATGGGCTGTATAGGCCTGTATATGGAATAGGGTGCCATTAGGATACTCTATGGGCTGTATAGGCCTGTATA
>CM072246.1:43522970-43570470 GCA_036851935.1 Coregonus suidteri | reverse complement strand
CGCCATGCAATCTCTATAGACAAACATTGGCAGTAGAATGGCCTTACTGAAGAGCTCAGTGACTTTCAACGTGGCACCGACATAGGATGCCACCTTTCCAACAAGTCAGTCCGTCAAATGTCTGCCCTGCTAGAGCTGCCCCTGTCACTGTAAGTGCTGTTATTGTGAAGTGGAAATGTCTAGGAGTCAACAACGGCTCAGCCAACGAACTGGTAGGCCACACAAACTCACAGAACGGGACCGCTGAGTGCTGAAACGCGTAGCGCTTAAAAAGAGTCGTTGCAACACTCACTACCGAGTTCCAAAATGCCTCTGGAAGCAACGTCAGCACAATAACTGTTGTTGGGAGCATCATGAAATAGATTTCCATGGCATGCAGCCGCACACAAGCCTAAGATCATCATGCGCAACGCCAAGCATCGGCTGGAGTGGTGTAAAACTCACCGCCATTGGACTCTGAAGCAGTGATGAATCACGCTTTACGAATCTGGGTTTGGTGGATGCCAGGAGAACACTACCTGCCCTAATGCATAGCGCCAACTGTAAAGTTTGGTGGAGGAGGAATAATGGTCTGGGGCTGTTTTTCATGGTTCAGGCTAGGCCCCTTAGTTCCAGTGAAGGGAAATCTTAACACTACAGCATACATTGACATTCTAGATGATTCTGTGCCTCCAACTTTTTGGCAACAGTTTGGGGAAGGCCCTTTCCTGTTTCAGCATGACAATGCCCACGTGCACAAAGCGAGGTCCATACAGAAATGGTTTGTCGAGATCGGTGTGGAAGAACTTGACTGCCCTGCACGGAGCCCTGACCTCAACCCCATCGAACACCTTGAATTGGAATGCCGACTGCGAGCCAGGCCTAATCGCCCAACATCAGTGCCCGACCTCAACAATGATCTTGTGGCTGAATGGAAGCAAGTCCCTGCAGTAATGTTCCAACATCTAGTGGAAAGCCTTCCCAGAGGAGTGGAGGCTGTTATAGCAGCAAAGGGGGGACCAACTCCATATTAATGCCAATGATTCTGGAATGAGATGTTCGACGAGCAGGTGTCCACATACTTCTAGTAATTATCTTTTTGTTTTCTCATGATTTGGTTGGGTCTAATTGTGTTGTTGTTGTTGTCCTGGGGCTCTGTGGGGTCTGTTTGTGTTTGTGAACAGAGCCCCAGGACCAGCTTACTTAGGGGACTCTTCTCCAGGTTAATCTCTCTGTAGGTGATGACTTTGTTATGGAAGGTTTTGGAAACGCTTCCTTTTAGGTGGTTGTAGAATTTAAACGGCTCTTTTCTGGATTTGATAATTAGCGGGTATTGGGCCTAATCTGCTCTGCATGCATTATTTGGGTGTTTTACGTTGTACACTGAGGATATTTTTGAAGAATTCTGCATGTAGAGTCTCAATTTGGTGTTTTGTCCCATTTTGTGAATTATTGGTTGGTGAGCGGACCCCAGACCTCACAACCATAAAGGGCAATGGGTTCTATAACTGATTCAAGTATTTTAGCCAGATCCTAATTGGTATGTCGAAATTTTATGTTCCTTTTGATGGCATAGAAGGCCCTTCTTGCCTTGTCTCTCAGATCGTTCACATCTTTTGTGGAAGTTACCTGTGGCGCTGATGTTTAGGGCCGAGGTATGTATCGTTTTTGTGTGCTCTAGGGCAACGGTGTCTAGATGGAATTTGTATTTGTTGTCCTGGCAACTGGACCTTTTTTGGAAAACCATTATTTTTGTCTTACTGAGATTTACTGTCAGGGCCCAGGTCTGACAGAATCTGTGCAGAAGATCTAGGTGCTGCTGTTGGCCCTCCTTGGTTGGGGACAGAAGCACCAGATCATCTCTCGCTCTCTCTCCATTCCTCCTTCCCCCTCTCTCTCCATTCCTCCTTCTCCCTCTCTCACTCTCACTCTTTCTCTCTCTCTCTCTGTCTCCCTCTCTCGCTCTCCCTCCCTCCATTCCTCCCTCCCCCCTCTCTCTCGTCTATCAGAATATTCCTGTGATATACAGTAACAGTCTATTGAAATGGAGCAGAGGACGCTATCAATATTTAAGATGCTAGGGTGTTCCGATGCCGAATGCAGTCTCAACATCAAAAATAAACACACTAATGATAATAATCACTGTGTGTGTGTGTGTGTGTGGGGGGGGGGGAGGCTGTTTAAAATGTTTAGTTTTTTAGATGTCTTGTTAAATGTGATTAAATCCCTTAAAGCTGAACCTGGGAATATATTGTTTCCATATTTCAGAACACATGGAATATTATAAGGAGTTGATGTCTCTTTCTCACAAAAAATGTGTCTTGAAGATTTGATATATGTTTGACAAAGCATCAAGACTTGTAAATAGTACTGAATGGTATTGAACAGTCCAAATATGATTCTCCTAATGCTGAGAGTACTCTTGCAGTCTATTTTTGGCATTATTGATCAACCCCTCTAATTTTCTATAGCTTGAGTACCTCTTAGAGATAATGAGCTCTAAAATACCAACGCTGATGAGGTGAGGTTCTCTTCCCCTTTCAAGTGGACATCATTGATTATTATCCTGAGAGGAAACTCACTCTCACCTCTTTTCAAGGACCTCAAATCTTCCTGCCTAAAGATAGAGAGAGTTAGAGAGACAGAGAGAGACAGAGAAAGAGAGCGAGACAGAAAAGGAGAGAGAGAGATAGACAGAGAGACAGAGAAAGTGAGCGAGACAGAGAAAGAGAGAGAGAGAGAGAGAGAGAGACAGAGAAAGAGAGAGAGAAGAGAGATAGCAAGAGACAGGGAGAGAGAGATACAGAGAGACAGCGAGCAAGCTTTTGATTTCAAAAAAAGCTTTTGACTCAATTTGGCATGAGGGTCTGCTATACAAATTGATGGAAAGCGGTGTTGGGGGTGGGGGTGGGGGAGCATATGACAATATAAAATCAAATGTACAAAAACAACAAGTGTAAACACACAGATTTCTTTCCTCAGGGCCGTGGGGTGAGGGACAGGGATGGCAGCTTAAGCCCCCACCCTCTTCAACAAAAATACACACTTACCAGTTCAAAAGTTTGGGGTCACTTAGAAATGTACTGGTATCACGCCCTGACCTGCAGAACTCTTAGTTCTGTTGAGTCTGGGTTTGGAATTCTATGTTTAGACTTCTATGTTTAAGTTCTAGTTTTTTTCTATTTCTATGTCTGGGCCTGGGTGTGAAATTCCCAATCAGATGCAGCTGTCGCTCGTTGTCTCTGATGGGGTATCATCCTTAGGTAGCCCTCTGCTTCTGTGTATTGTGGGATCTTGTTCCTGTCAGGTTGGTGTGTGTATAGCCCTTTGGACCTTCATATTAACGTTGTTTTCCTTGTTTTGTTGAATGTTTATTTTTAGTTAAATAAACCTGTATGCATTTCATTCACACCGCTGCCAAACCTTGGTCCGACGACCCGTCTCTCAACGTTCGTGAACACAGCAATTTTTTTTGTCCCATTAAAAGATAACATCAAATTGATCAGAACATACAGTTAGACAATTTTTCATGTTGTAAATGGCTATTGTAGCTGGAAACGGCGGAATTTTTTTTATGAATATCTACGATAACGTACAGAGGCCCATTATCAGCAACCATCATCCCTGTGTTCCAATGGAACGTTCTGTTTGCTAATCCAAGTTTATTTATTTTTAAAGGCTAATTGATCATTAGAAAACCTTTTTTATTGCAATTATGTTAGCAACACAGCTGAAAACTGTTGTGCTGATTAAATAAGCACTCAAAACTTGTTATTCTTGAAAGACTAGTGGAGTATACTGGAGCATCACAGCAATTGTGTGTTCGATTACAGGGCGCAAAATGGCCTATAAACAATAACTTTTTTTTCTGAAACTCGTCAGTCTGTTCTTTCTTGTTCTGAGAAATGAAGGCTATAATTCCATGCGAGAAATTGGCCAAGAACTGAAGATCCTCGTACAACGCTGTGTACTACTTACTCCCGTGCATCAGAACGCAGCAAACGTGCTCTAAATCCAACTAGAAAGAAGGAAGTGGGGGAAGGGGGCCCCGGTGCATAACTGAGCAAGATGTACAAATAACATTAAAGTGTGTCTTAGTTTGGAGAACGACGCCACAGCACTATTCCTTAAACTGGCAGCTTCATTAAATAGTACCCCAAAACACGCTGTCTCACATTAACATGAAGAGGGCGAACTCCTGGATGCTGACCTTCAAGGCAGGTTGTGCAAAGAAAAAGCCATATCTCAGACTGGCCAATTTTAATCTTTTCTTTTATATTGGTCAGTCTGGAGGATATGGCGTTTTATTTTGCAACTCTGCATAGAATGTCACCATCCCGGAGTCTCCTCTTCACTTTTTCAGTGAGCATAGCCTTAGCCATTGAGACAAGGACACCGTAGAGGCAGACCTGGCTCTCGACAGAAGACAGGCTATGTGCCCACTGCCCACAAAAATCGAGCGGTTGGAGGAAAACTGGAGCTGCACTTCCTAAACCTCCTGCCAAAATTTTTGACCATATTAGAGACACCAATATTTCCTTCAGCTTAAACACATGATCACACAAGAACTGTCAAAACAAATCCAATTTTGGATAAACTCGCTCATCCTATCTCACTGGGTGAAATTACACACAGTGTGCCATCACAGCAGCAATATTTGTGACCTGTTGCCACAAGAAAAGGACACCAGTGAGAAACAAACACAATTGTAAATACAACCCATATTATGGTTTATTATTTTCCCCTTTTGTACTTTAACTACTTTACACATTGTTACAACACTGTATATAGTGAGATGAGAGAGAGAGAGACAGAGAGAGGAGAGAGAGAGAGATGAGAGGCCGTCGAGAGAGAGGAGAGGAGAGAGGAGAGAGCGGAGAGATGACGAGAGGAGAGAGCAGAGAGAAGCGAGAGAGAGAGAGAGAAGGACAGGAGAGAGAGAGAGAGAGAGAGAGACAAGAGAGAGAGAGAGAGAGAGAGAGAGGAGAGAGGAGAGAGAGGAGAGACAGAGAGAGAGAGGAGAGAGAGAGAGAGAGAGAGGAGAGGTAGACAGAGAGAGAGAATAGAGAGAGAGAGAGGGAGAGAGAGAGAGAGCGACAGAGAGGGAACAGAGGAGCTTTTTTTCGGTGAAGGAGAGACAGACAGATGAGAGAGAGAGAGAGAGAGAGATAGAGAGTGAGAGAGAGAGAGATAGAGAGGAGGAGAGAGAGAGAGAGAGAGAGCCGACGAGAGGGGAGTACGAGCGTGTGAGAGAGGATTTGTTCGCGTTGCTTTGAGTGCGTGGGGGAGAGGAGAGGAGAGGAGGATAGATTGTGTTCGGTCGAGAGAGGGGGTGAGAGGAGCGTGAGAGAGACAGAGAGCGTTGTGTGAGAGAGAGAAGAAGAGAGAGATGAGGAGAGAGAGAGCAGAGAGGAGGGAGACAGAGAGAGAGAGAGGAGACAGAGAGGCAGACGAGAGAGAGACAGCGCAAAGAGAGGAGCTCCGAGCTTGTGAGAGAGAGAGAGAGGAGAGAGAGAGAGAGCTGAAGCGAGAGAGAGAGAGAGCGAGAGAGCGAGAGAGAGAGAGAGAGAGAGAGAGAGAGTACAGAGAGAGAGAGATGAAGAGAGAGAGATGAAGAGAGAGAAGAGAGAGAGAGAGAGAGAGAGATATAGAGAGAGACAGGGAGACGAGCGAGAGAGAGAGAGAGGAGACAGAGAGGAGAGGAGAGAGAGAGACCAGAGAGCGAGAGAAGAGGGAGACAGAGAGAGAGAGACAGAGGGAGAGAGGGAGACAGAGAGAGCGAGTAGAGAGCGATTGAGAGAGAGAGAGCAGAGATGAGAAGAGACGACAGAGAGAGAGAGACAGAAGAGAGAGAGAGAGAGACAGACAGAGAGAGAGAGAGAGAGACCATAGAGTCAGAGAGAGAGGAGACAGACGAGAGGAGACAGAGCGTCAGAGAGAGAGAGATAGATAGAGAGACAGAAAGAGAGACGAGAGAGGAGGAGCAGAGAGAGCGAGAGAGAGAGCGAGCAGGATAGATAGAGAGAGAGAGAGAAGAGATGAGAGAGAGAGGAGAGAAGAGAGAGACCTAGAGGGGGACGAGAGAGAGAGAGAGAGAGAGAGACAGAGAGAGAGAGAGAGCAGGGATACAGAAGAGAGAGAGAGAGACAAGAGAGAGAGAGGTAGAGAGAGATGGAGAGAGAAGAGACGAGGAGAGAGAGAGAGAGGGTCGTTAATGATCCTCCCCATCCCCACCACCGCCCATATCTCCACACCCTCAATGTATGGAAAACTAGCCCTTACTTAGATCTGTATCCTCATAAAGTCTTTGTTTTATACCATAAAATTAACCCCCATGATCTCATCAGTAGCAATAACCATGAGACTCCCCTACCGAGAGAGAGAGAGAGGAGAGAGAGAGAGTGACAGAGAGAGGAGCGAGAGAGAACAGAGAGAGAGAGAGAGAGAGAGTAGAGAGAGAGAGAGAGAGAGAGAGAGAGAGAGAGAGAGACAGAGAGAGGAGAGAGAGAGAGAGATAATGCTGCACCTAGCACAGAGGAACCAGAGTAGTTCTCCTCTCTCTGCGTTGGACATTATAAACCCATTTGACTGTGAATGTTGTGAATGTTAGATACAGATACTGGCTGTGTCCCATATGGCACCCTATTCCTTATGGGCCCTGGTCGAAAGTAGTGGACTATAAAGAGAATAGGGTGCCATTTGGGATGCAGACCAGATATTGTCTGTAATGAGCCTAACTAATGATGATGCTGAGCCCACAGCCGAAAATACAAAACTGTGTGACTGATCAAACACACACACACACACACACACACACACACACACACACACACACTCACGCGCACACACACACGCGTAAGCACGCACAAACGCACGCAGGCACACACACACACAGACACACACACACACACATTCCACATTAGAGCAGCCTCTTATCATTTCTGCAGGTCTTAATGACAGATAGATGAGTCCATTTAAACCTATGAGATTACTGACTGCAGAGAGAGAGAGAGACATTTCAACGGTCAGTCATTGGATATGCTCCCCTCCTAGACGTTTTCCTGGACCCCTTTGTACATGCAATGGAGAGGTAAAAACCAAAACACAATACACTGGAACAGTAGGGACTGAGGATGGACTGTACAATGAAGCACCAGAATTTGTACAATACACTGGCATAGTATGGAGAGTATGTGTACACCCTTGCAAATTAGTGGATTCGGCTATTTCAGCCACACCCGTTGCAGACAAGTGTATAAAATCGATCACAAAGCCATGCAATCTCCATAGACAAACATTGGCAGTAGAATGGCCTTACTGAAGAGCTCAGTGACTTTCAACGTGGCACCGTCATTGGATGCCACATTTCCAACAAGTCAGTTTGTCATATTTCTGCCCTGCTAGAGCTGCCCCGGTCAACTGTAAGTGCTGTTATTGTGAAGTGGAAACGTCTAGGAGCAACAACGGCTCAGCCGCAAAGTGGTAGGCCACACAAGCTCACAGAACGGGACCGCCGAGTGCTGAAGCGCGTAGCTCGTAAAAATCGCCTGTCCTCGGTTGCAACACTCACTACCGAGTTCCAAACTGCCTCTGGAAGCAACGTCAGCACAATAACTGTTCCTCGGGAGCTTCATGAAATGGGTTTCCATTTCCGAACAGCCGCAAACAAGCCTAAGATCACCATGCGCAATGCCAAGCGTCGGCTGGAGTGATGTAAAGCTCGCCGCCATTGGACTCTGGAGCAGTGGAAACGCGTTCTCTGGAGTGATGAATCACGCTTCACCATCTGGCAGTCCGACGGACAAATGGGTTTGGCGGTTGCCAGGAGAACGCTACCTGCCCAAATGGATAGTGCCAACTCTACAGTGGAGGAATAATGGTCTGGGGCTGTTTTTCATGGTTCGGATTAGGCCCCTTAGTTCTAGTGAAGGGAAATCTTAACTCTGCAGCATACAATAACATTCAAGATGATTCTGTGCTTCCAACTTTCTGGCAACAGTTTGGGGAAGGTCCTTTCCTGTTTCAGCATGACAATGCCCCCGTGCACAAAGCGAGGTCCATACAGAAATGGTTTGCTAACATCGGTGTGGAAGAACTTGCAGAGCCCTGACCTCAACCCCATCTAACACCTTTGGGATGAATTGGAACGCCGACTGCGAGCCAGGCCTAATCGCCCAACATCACTTCCCGATCTCACTAATGCTCTTGTGGCTGAATAGAAGCAAGTCCCCACAGCAATGTTCCAACATCTAGTGGAAAGCCTTCCCAGAAGAGTGGAGGCTGTTATAGCAGCAAAGGGGGACCAACTCCATATTAATGCCCATGATTTTGGAATGAGATGTTCGATGAGCAGGTGTCCACATACTTTTGGTCATGTAGTGTATCTGCATATGTGCCTGAAATGAAGAAAAATAACATAAAGAAACTGAGCCCTGTAGAGTGTTATATATAGACCCCCCCTATTCACTGCAGAGGCCCATTGGGCTCTGGTTAAAAGTAGTGCACTATATAGTGAATATGGTGCCATTTGGGATACTGTCATAGTCAGCGTGGAGGTGGGTGGAAGTGGAGAATATTCTTATTCCTTCAACTTATTGGGTAGGAGGGGTGTTTTCATGTATAACTTTACCCTCTACTGCACATTGTCTATTCATTGGTTCCAGTACTGTTTATATTTACATAGCCTAGCCTCTAGATGGATGACTAAGATGACTGCACAAAACACACACACACACACACACACACACACACACACACACACACACACACACACACACGCGCACGACACACACACACACACACACACACACACCTAGCAGCGCACAACACACGCACGACACACGGCGCGCACCATGCACACCACGGCGCACCGCACACGCGCACACATACACGCGCGCTGAGCGCGCACACACACACACAACTACAGAAGTAGTAGGAATCTTCTATCTGGAAGGCATGAACCTTTGTTTCTTTGTTTCAGATAATAAGTTAAGATCTCATTCCTGTGAAGATTCAAATGACACCCTATTCCCTACATAGCGCACTACCTTTGAACAGATCCCTATGAGCCCTGGTCATAAGTAGTGCACTATAAAGGGAATAGGGTGTCATTTGGAACACAGCCTCTCTGTCACCCACCCATCCAGCTACAGACAGACTTTCCTTCAGCCTCTCTGTCACCCACCCACCCAGCTACAGACAGACTTTCCTTCAGCCTCTCTGTCACCCACCCACCCAGCTACAGACAGACTTTCCTTCAGCCTCTCTGTCACCCACCCATCCAGCTACAGACAGACTTTCCTTCAGCCTCTCTGTCACCCCCCCACCCAGCTACAGACAGACTTTCCTTCAGCCTCTCTGTCACCCACCCAGCTACAGACAGACTTTCCTTCAGCCTCTCTGTCACCCACCAACCCAGCTACAGACAGACTTTCCTTCAGCCTCTCTGTCACCCACCCACCCAGCTACAGACAGACTTTCCTTCAGCCTCTCTGTCACCCACCCACCCCAGCTACAGACAGTGACTTTCCTTCAGCCTCTCTGTCACCCCCCCAGCTACAGACAGACTTTCCTTCAGCCTCTCTGTCACCCACCCATCCAGCTACAGACAGACTTTCCTTCAGCCTCTCTGTCACCCACCCACCCAGCTACAGACAGACTTTCCTTCAGCCTCTCTGTCACCCACCCAGCTACAGACAGACTTTCCTTCAGGCTACAGTAGGTGGGCAGAATGCTAAAGATCTCAGTTCTTGCCATGGTGTCCCAAATGGTTCACTATTCCCTATTGTTCTGGGATTATAGTAAGGCACTAAATAGGGAATAGTGTGCTTTCTGCTACGTATAGCTAAAGAGATTGGAGAGAAAACACAATGCAAGATACTGTACATTATAACTAGACGCCTTCCGAATATCAATACTTTTTTTGGCATATCATGACTATCTCTCAGCCCCATATAATCAGTATACCAGGGTGATTATCATGGCTATCTCTCAGCCCCATCTTATAGATATAACAGGGTGATTATCATGACTATCTCCCAGCCCCATCTTATAGATATAACAGGGTGATTATCATGACTATCTCCCAGCCCCATCTTATAGATATAACAGGGTGATTATCATGGCTATCTCCCAGCCCCATCTTATAGATATAACAGGGTGATTATCATGACTATCTCTCAGCCCCATCTTATAGATATAACAGGGTGATTATCATGACTATCTCTCAGCCCCATCTTATAGATATAACAGGGTGATTATCATGACTCTCTCTCAGCCCCATCTTATAGATATAACAGGGTGATTATCATGGCTATCTCTCAGCCCCATCTTATAGATATAACAGGGTGATTATCATGGCTATCTCTCAGATATAACCCCAGCCCCATCTTATAGATATAACAGGGTGATTATCATGGCATGGCTATCTCCCAGCCCCCATCTTATAGATATAACAGGGTGATTATCATGACTAGTCTCCCCAGCCCCATCTTATAGATATAACAGGGTGATTATCATGGCTATCTCTCTCAGCCCCATCTTATAGATATAACAGGGTGATTATCATGGCTTATCTCTCAGCCCCATCTTATAGATATAACAGGGTGATTATCATGACTATCTCTCAGCCCCATCTTATAGATATAACAGGGTGATTATCATGACTATCTCTACAGCCCCATCTTATAGATATAACAGGTGATTATCATGGCTATCTCTCAGCCCCATCTTATAGATATAACAGGGTGATTATCATGGCTATCTCTCAGCCCCATCTTATAGATATAACAGGGTGATTATCATGACTATCTCTCAGCCCCATCTTATAGATATAACAGGGTGATTATCATGGCTATCTCTCAGCCCCATCTTATAGATATAACAGGGTGATTATCATGACTATCTCCCAGCCCCATCTTATAGATATAACAGGGTGATTATCATGACTATCTCCCTCCCCCATCTTATAGATATAACAGGGTGATTATCATGGGATATATGATTATCATGACTATCCAGCCCCATCTTATAGATATAACAGGGTGATTATCATGACTATCTCTCAGCCCCATCTTATAGATATAACAGGGTGATTATTATCATGGCTATCTCTCAGCCCCATCTTATAGATGGGTGATTATCATGACTATCTCTCAGCCCCTATCTTATAGATCTCTCAGCCCCACTTATAAGACAGGGTGATTATCATGACTATCTTAATCCCATCTTCAGCAGACGACCGGTCTCTCCTGCCCAGCCCCATCTATAGATATACTGATTATCATGGCTAATCTCTCAGCCCCATCTTATAGATATAACAGGGTGATTATCATGGCTATCTCTCAGCCCCATCTTATAGATATAACAGGGTGATTATCATGGCTATCTCTCTCAGCCCCATCTCTATCTTAGTATATATAACAGGGTGATTATCATGGCTATCTCTCAGCCCCATCTTATAGATATAACAGGGTGATTATCATGACTATCTCTCAGCCCCATCTTATAGATATAACAGGGTGATTATCATGGCTATCTCTCAGCCCCATCTTATAGATATAACAGGGTGATTATCATGGCTATCTCTCTTAGCCCCATCTTATATAGATATAACAGGGTGATTATCATGGCTATCTCTCAGCCCCATCTTCTAGATATAACAGGGTGATTATCATGGCTATCTCTCAGCCCCATCTTATAGATATAACAGGGTGATTATCATGACTATCTCTCAGCCCCATCTTATAGATATAACAGGGTGATTGAGCATGGCTATATCTCTCAGCCCATCTTATAGATATAACAGGCCGTGATTATCATGGCTATCTCTCAGGTCTTATAGATATTAACAGGGTGTGATTATCATGACTATCTCTCAGCCCCATCTATTATAACATGGTGATTATCTGACTATCTCCCAGCCCCATCTTATAGATATAACAGGGTGATTGATCATGGCACCATCTTATAGATATAACAGGGTGATTATCATGGCTATCTCTCAGCCCCATAGATATAAACAGGGTGATTATCATTATCTCCCAGCCCCATCTTATAACAGGGTGATTATCATGGCTATCTCTCAGCCCCATCTTATAGATATAACAGGGTGATTATCATGGCTATCTCTCAGCCCCATCTTATAGATATAACAGGGTGCCCCATCTTTAGATCATGGTGATTATCATGGCTATCTCCCAGCCCCATCTTATAGATATAACAGGGTGATTATCATGGCTATCTCTCAGCCCCATCTTATAGATATACTTTGTATTTATAGATATCTCTCTCTCAGCCCCATCTTATAGATATAAACAGGTCCTGGCTATCTCTCCTCTCTCTCTCTCTTTGATATAAAAGGGTTGGATTCTCTCTCCTCCTTTCTCCTCCTCCTTCTCCATCCCCTCTCTCTATCCATCTCTCTCTCTTTATTGTCATTAAGATAGTGGAGGAGGATCTTTTTTTAAATATAGTTATATATAAATATATTCATATAGCCGCAGTTTAAGATGGAGATGAAAATAAAGGTGATTTTCTGTCTCAAACGGTCGTTAAATCAATCTTCATTATTTTCAATTGTCTTCGACATGGATTTGAAACATAAACACTTCTGTCGTTCTGTTTATCGTTATTCTCAAGTGCTAATAAAGTGGAAACTAAAACCAGACATGACATGTTGTCTTTCTCCATCCGATTGGTGTTATTACTCTGTTTCTTCTATATGCCGACAATTCATCTGACAGGAACAGTATAGACCATCTGTCTGTGTGACGTTGATGGGTTGAAGTGGTTCAGCCAAATCACTGTTATCTTCCTGTTATCAACCAATTCCTCCTATGCGTCTGTGTGTGTGTCTATTTCTGTCACTGTTATCTACAGTTGAAGTCGGAAGTTTCCATACACTTTAGCCAAATACATTTAAACTCAGCGTTTCACAATTCCTGACATTTAATCCTAGTAAAAATTCCCTGTCTTACGTCAGTTAGGATCACCACTTTATTTTAAGAATGTGAAATGTCAGAATAATAGTAGAGAGAATTTATTTATTTAAGCTTTTATTTATTTTCATCACAATCCCAGTGGGTCAGAAGTTTACATACACTCAATTAGTATTTGGTAGTATTGCCTTTAAATTGTTTAACTTGGGTCAAACATTTCGGGTAGCCTTCCACAAGCTTCCCACAATAAGTTGAGTGAATTTTGGCCCATTCCTCCTGACAGAGCTGGTGTAACTGAGTCAGGTTTGTAGGCCTCCTTGCTCACACACGAAACGCTTTTTCAGTTCTGCCCACAAATGTTTCTATAGGATTGAGGTCAGGGCTTTGTGATGGCCACTCCAATACCTTGAATTTGTTGTCCTTAAGCCATTTTGCCACAACTTTGGAAATTGATTCCAGGTGACTACCTCATGAAGATGGTTGAGAGAATGCCAAGAGTGTGCAAAGCTGTCATCAAGGCAAAGGGTGGGCTACTTTGAAGAATCTCAAATATAAAAATACATTTTGATTTGTTTTTAACACTGTTTTTGTTACTACATGATCCCATATGTGTTATTTCATAGTTTTGATGTCTTCACTATTATTCTACAATGTAGAAAATAGTAAAAATAAAGAAAAACACTGGAATGAGTAGGTGTGTCCAAACTTTTGACTGGTACTGTATATAGAAATCGAAAAAATATATCTCAAATGAATATGCAACCAAAAACGTATTTTATTTACTGAACTAAAAGTGGATATGTTCCTTCTTCCGCTCTTGAATATTAAACTGTGGTCACTCAGAGTCCTCATCCATTTGTTCTGTGTCCCGGTCAATTTCGGTAATAATCTCATCCAAATGTGTATACTTGAACTTCAATTCAGCTCTTAGTAGCAGTAGTAGTAGTTTAACTTGTAGGATAGAACGAACCGCTGCGTGACGTAAACTACCATTCGTCCCGTTTTCTTTCCCCTTGAGAATGAATACGGTTGCGCACAGGTCTAGCTTGATGGTTGTTTGTCGTACAAAGGGCGTTCACATACTACTGTAAAGCCCAGCTCGTTGGCTATCTAGCTAGCTAGCTGTTTCAAAACAATAGGTGGTCATTGGACCAAAACACTGTCAATCAAGTGAACACCGCTTGTCTCATTGGTGCGTAATGATGGCTGACCTTCATGGGCTAATTGACGTGCTGTGTAGCCAATACGTATAACGATGAAACAATGTTTGGTTGCCTTCTAGAGTGTCTGAGGATTGCACAGAAACCGATTTTGACCGGGTTAAACAACGTGTTGCAGATTAGATTTCATAAATTGTTTTGTTGCAAGTTGAAAGAGTCAGAATTCATGCAAAATGCTGTATACAACATGGATCGTGTTAGGATGTAAAAATTGATTTTATCAAACAAAACTATGCTACATTTGATCTCTGGGACCCTCAGGATGACAAATCAGAGCAAGATTACAGAATGTAAGAACATTATTTACCGTCAGAGGTGAATGTACCAAACCAGTTTAATTGATAAAAGTGTTTTGTTGTTGTGCACTCTCCTCAAACAGTAACATGGTATTTTTTAGCTGTAATAGCGACTGTAAATTGGACAGTGGTGCAGTTAGATGGAACAATCATTTAAGCTTTCTGCCTATAAGATATAAGACATGTCTATGTCCCGGAAAAATTGGTTGTTGTTTACAACCGCACATTCTAGAGTCAACTATCTTATATTGAGCAACAACTGTCCTAATTTCGGGACACTGATCCTGTAGAGGTTAAAGAAATCATTATCCTTGTGCAATGAGAAGACATTATTGGGTCGTTAATGATCCTCCCCTCCTCCACCACCCCCATCTCCACCCCCGTATGGAAATAGCCCTTACTTAGATCTGTATCTCATATCTTTGTTTTACCATAAACCCCCATGATCTCATCAGTAGCAATAACCATGAGACTCCCTACCGAGAGAGAGAGAGAGAGAGAGAGGGGAGATGGAGAGAGGGAGAGGGGGGAGAGAGAGAGAGGGAGAGGGAGAGGAGAGAGAGAGAGAGGAGAGAGACAGAGAGAGAGAGAGAGAGAGGGAGAGGAGAGCGACTAGAGTGAGAGAGAGAGAGAGAGAGAGGTGAGTCCAGGTTTCTTCAAGAACTCTACTGTCAGTGTTGTCAAGGTAGTATTTTATTTTTCCGGGGGGGGGACTACTAATTAAACCAGTGCCGGGGGCTGAGGGGGATGAGAGGGGACGTGGGGAGTTAGAGGGTGAATCTGCAATGAGAAGAGAGGAGAGAGAAGACAGAGAGGAGAGGAGAGAAGAGAGAGAGAGAGAGAGAGAGAGAGAGGAGAGAGAGAGAGAGAGAGAGTAGAGAGAGAGACAGAGAGAGAAGACAGACAGAGAGAGAGAGAGAGAGAGGAGAGAGAGAGAGAGAGAGAGAGTGAGAGAGATGAGAGAGAGAGAGAGAGAGAGAGAGCGCGAGGAGAGAGAGAAGAGAGAGCAGAGAGAGAGAGCGGCAGAGAGAGAGGAGAGGAGAGAGAGAGAGAGAGAGAGAGAGAGAGCAGAGAGAGAGAGAGATAGAGAAGAGAGAGAGATAGAGAGAGGAGAGAGAGCGAGAGAGAGAGAGACAGAGGAGACTAGAGAGAGAGAGAGGAGAGAGAGATAAGAGAGAGAGAGAGAGAAGAGAGTTAGATGTACACATCGAGATGCACAGTCGGAGAAGAGAGAGATGGGAGCTGAGAGAGAGGGAGGATCTGCAGAAGACTTTTCAGCGCTAGACTTTGTCAGGGAGAGAGGAGAGAGAGAGAGAGAGAGAGAGAGAGAGGAGAGACAAATAATCCCTCTCCTCATAGAGGAGATCCTCTCTCCTCCTCCTGTCTCTCTTTTTATTTCCAGGCCCCCTCTCGACAGAGAGAGAGAGAATAGAGATTCCAGCTCCTTCCAAGAGCCTCCTCCCCCCTCCCCTCTCAGAGTCCGGAGAGAGATCCCCTCTCCCTCTCTCTAGAGAGAGAGAGAGAGAGAGAGAGGAGAGATCCCTCGAGGAGGAGATCCTCCTGTCTCCATTCTCGTCCCCTCTGTCTCCATTCTCCTTCTCCCTACCTCCTGTCTCTCTCTCCCTCTCTGAGCCCTCTTCCTCCTCCTGAGATGTACTCTTCTCTCTCAGTCAGGATCTCCTCTGTCCTCCTGTCTATGCTCCGCTCTCTGATATCCTCCCGCTCTCCTCCTCCTGTCCTCTCTCCCCCTCTCCCTCTCCTTCTCCTGCAGAGTCATGTACTTCAGGCTCTCCCCCTCTCTGACACTCTACCACTAATCCTCCTCCCTCCAGTCTCTACTCCTCTCCCTCCTCCCTCTCTCTGCTCTCTCCTCCTCCAGCTCTAACGTCTCTCTCTCCTGTCCTCTCTCCCTCTCTCCCTTCTCCTCCTCCTGTCTCTCTCCCCTCTCTCTCTCCCTCTCCTCCTCCTGTCTCTCTCCCCTCTCCCTCTCCTTCTCCTCCTCCTGTCTCTCTCCCCTCTCTGACCTCTCCCTCTCCTCCTCTGTCTCTCTCGCCTTCTCTCCCCTCTCTCTCCTCCTCTCTCCTGTCTCTCTCCCCCCTCCCTCTCCTCCTCCTGTCTCTCTCCCCTCTCTGCCCTCTCGGTCCCTCTCCTCCTCCTGTCTCTCTCTCCCTCTCTGCCTCTCTGCCTCCTGTCTCTCTCTCCTCCTGTCTCTCTCCCCTCCCCTCTCCCCCTCTCTCTTCTCCTCCTCTCTGTCTCTCTGCCCTCTCTCACCTCCTCTCCCTCTCCTCCTCCTGTCTCTCTCTCTCTCTCCTCTCCCTCTCCCTCCTCCTGTCTCTCTCCCTCTCTGTCCCCTCCTCTCCTCTCCTGTCTCTCCACTCTCTCTCCTCTGTCTCCCTCCCCTCTCTTCTCTGCTCTCTCCTTCTCCTCCTCCTGTCTCTGTCCCCTCTCTCTCTCTCCCTCTCCTCCTCCTCGTCTCTCTCTCTCTCCTCCCCTCTCTCCTCCCCCTCTCCCTCTCTGATCCTCCTCCTCTCTCCCTCCGCCCCCCTCCTCCCCCGCCCTCCCCTCTCTCCTTCTCTCCCCCCTCCTGTCCTGCTCCTCTCCCCTCTCCCCTCCTCCCTTTCTCCTCCTCCTGTCGCTCTCCCCTCTCTGACCTCTCCTCTCCCCTCTCCCTCTCTCCTCCTGCGCTCTCTGCTCTCTCCCACTCTCCCTCTCCTCCTCCTGTCTCTCTCCCCTCTCCCTCTCCTTCTCCTCCTTCTGTCTCTCTCCCCTCGCTGACCTCCTCCTGTCTCTCTCTCCCCTCTCTCCCCCCCTCCTCTCCTCCTCCTGTCTCTCTCCCTCTCTGCCCTCTGTCTCCCTCTCCTCCTCTCCTGTCTCTCTATCTCTCTCCCCTCTTCTCTCCCTCTCCTCCTCCTGTCTCTCTCTCTCGTCCCGTCTCCTTCTCCTCCTTCTGTCTCTCTCCCCTCGCTGACCTCCTCCTGTCTCTCTCCCCTCTCTGACCTTTCCCTCTCCTCCTCCTGTCTCTCTCCCCTCTCTCCCCCCTCCCTCTCCGTCTCTCTCCCCTCTCCTCCTCCTCTCCGCTCTCCTCTCTCCTCCACACCTCTTCCCTCTCCTCCTCCTCTGTCTCTCTCCCTCTCCTGCCTCTGCCTCGTCTGCTCTCCTGTCTCTCTCCCTCTTCTCTCTCTCCCCCCTCCCTCCCTCCTCCTGTCTCTCTCCCCTCTCTCCCCTCTCCCTCCCCCTCCTCCTCCTGTCTCTCTCCCCTCTCCCTCTCCTCCTCCTGTCTCTCTCCCCTCTCTGACCTCTCCCTCTCCTCCTCCTGTCTCTCTCCCCTCTCTGTCTCTCCCTCCCCCTCGCTGTCTCTCTCCCCTCTCTGACCCTCTCCCTCCTCCTACCCCTCCTGTCTCTCTCCCCCTCGCCCTCTGAACCTCTCCCTAGTCCTCCTCCTGTCTCTCTCCCCTCTCCCTCTCTCCCTTCCTCTCTCCTCTCTCCTCTCCTCTCCATCCTCCCTCTCTCTCCTTCTGTCTCTCTCCCCTCTCTGCCCTCTCCCTCTCCGTATCTCCTTCCTTATCCATATTACATGAAGGAGCTCAGGAGGTATGACATTGTGTGAGACTAAGCCACCCCTGGATATTTAGTCTCAGATTAAAATTGTCCGCTTCACTGCCTCAGAATTCTCTTCCTATTGATTGCCTGGGTCCAAATGCAAGTCAACGATGTACCGTTACAGTTCTGGAATTGTATTAATATCTGGTTCTCTGTCTACAGAAGGTCTTTACATATGCCTACGCAGGAGATCGTTCAGCAGGTTTTGTCTGCGTCCCAAATGACACCCTATTCTCTTTATAGTGCACTACTTATGACCAGAGCCCTATAGGTTTCCCTCTGAGCCCTGGTTAAAGGTAGTGCACTATAAAGGAAATAGCATGCCATTTGGGATGCTTACTCAACATTACTGTTCGTTCCAGGGTCTTGGTTTGGACCCATGTTCATTAAGGTGTGACCAAACACCATCAGCCTGTTCCACACCATCAGCCTGTTCTATACCATCAGCCTGTTCTATACCATCAGCCTGTTCCACGCCATCAGCCTGTTCCACACCATCAGCCTGTTCTATACCATCAGCCTGTTCTTTTACATTTACATCAGCCTGTTATCCACGACCATCAGTTAGTGAATACACATTTTTTTTTTTATCTGGCCCCCCCGTGGGAAGCCTGTTCTACACCATCAGCCTGTTCTATACCATCAGCCTGTTCCACGCCTCAGCCTGTTCCACACCATCAGCCTGTTCCACACCATCAGCCTGTTCTATACCATCAGCCTGTTCTATACCATCAGCCTGTTCTATACCATCAGCCTGTTCTATACCATCAGCCTGTTCCATACCATCAGCCTGTTCTATACCATCAGCCTGTTCTATACCATCAGCCTGTTCCACGCCATCAGCCTGTTCTATACCATCAGCCTGTTCTATACCATCAGCCTGTTCTATACCATCAGCCTGTTCCACGCCATCAGCCTGTTCTACACCATCAGCCTGTTCTATACCATCAGCCTGTTCTATACCATCAGCCTGTTCTATACCATCAGCCTGTTCTATACCATCAGCCTGTTCTATACCTGTGCATCTGCTACACTCTACCAACAAAACAGAAGCACAAAGTCTGAATAAATGTGTTGGTGCGATTCCTGTGCTCATACTAGCAACATATTGTGCAAATAGACCAAAACTAACAAAACCATTTACATTAGCTAACATATCAACATATCAATTTACATTAGCTAACATATCAACATATCAATTTACATTAGCTAACATATCAACATATCTATTTACATTAGCTAACATATCAACATATCCATTTACATTAGCTAACATATCAACATAACCATTTACATTAGCTAACATATCAACATAACCATTTACATTAGCTAACATATCAACATAACCATTTACATTAGCTAACATATGAACATATCAATTTACATTAGCTAACATATCAACATATCCATTTACATTAGCTAACATATCAACATATACATTCAGGCAGAACTCTAACAACAATGACAAATGGTTTGATAAAGAATGCAAAAGCCTTAGAAATAAATGGAGAAACCTATCCAAACAAAACACAGACCCAGAAAACCTGAGCCTTCACTATGGTCCTTCCCTATGGGCCTTCACAATGGGCCTTCACAATGGGCCTTCACTATGGGCCTTCACTATGGGCCTTCACTATGGGCTGTGTCTGTGTGTGTGTGTGTGTGTGTGTGTGTGTGCTAAGAATCAGAGCAGGTGGTCAGTCCCTTTCAATTGTTCAGCAGTCTGATGGCTGGCAGATAGAGACTGTCTCTGAGCCTGTTGGTATCAGACCTCATGCTCCAATACAGTCTGCCCGACGGTGGCAGATAGAGAACAGCCCTGAGCCTGGGGGGGTGTCAGGGTCATGCCCGACGTATGATGCTGCTGGCCTTCCTCAGGCACCGTAAGGGAGAGTAGATGTCCTGGACGGGTGGGAGCACGGTCCTTAATGATGTCCTGGACGGGTGGGAGCACGGTCCCAGTGATGTCCTGGATGGGGTGGGAGCACGGTCCCAGTGATGTCCTGGACGGGTGGGAGCACGGTCCCAGTGATGTCCTGGATGGGTGGGAGCACGGTCCCAGTGATGTCCTGGACGGGTGGGAGCACGGTCCCCAGTGATGTCCTGGATGGGTGGGAGCACGGTCCCAGTGATGTCCTGGATGGGTGGGAGCACGGTCCCAGTGATGTCCTGGATGGGTGGGAGCACGGTCCCAGTGATGTCCTGGATGGGGTGGGAGCACGGTCCCAGTGATGTCCTGGACGGGTGGGAGCACGGTCCCAGTGATGTCCTGGACGGGTGGGAGCACGGTCCCAGTGATGTCCTGGACGGGTGGGAGCACGGTCCCAGTGATGTCCTGGAAGGTGGGAGCACGGTCCCAGTGATGTCCTGGACGGGTGGGAGCACGGTCCCCAGTGATGTCCTGGATGGGTGGGAGCACGGTCCCAGTGATGTACTGGGCCCTCTTCACCACCCACTGGAGGGCCTTGCAGTCATGTTATGGGTTCGATTCCCATGGCGGACCAGTACGAAAAATGTATGCACTCACTACTGAAAGTCGCTCTGGATAAGATCGTCTGCTAAATGACTAAAATGTCAATTGCGCTAAGCTAACGCAGAACATGGGTTCGTCTGACTCTTGGTAGTAGGGAAAAAGGCTTGATTGCCTAAATCCCAAAGTATCCCTTAAATATGATTAGTATTAGTGGCGTCACAGTGTGTGTTTCTAGGCCGACTGTGGCAGAGGAATCACATAGGCAGAGAACACCGTATCTCCACTGAACTCTGATCTCTCCCCCTACTCTACCAGCACACAACATGGAATTATTCCAACAAACCCCACAGCTCTCCACCTTGGAGCCTACAGCTCACATCACGGCCCCTAAGCTCAGAGCTCCCACAATACACCCCCCCTAGCCTACAGCTCACAACACGGCCCCCCTAGCCTACAGAGCCCTCACAGCCTCAGAACTCCACAATACACCCCCCCTAGCCTACAGCTCACAACACGGCCCCCAAGCTCAGAGCTCTCACAGCCTCACAACCCACAATACACCCCACCTAGCCTACAGCTCACAACACAGGCCCCCAAGCTCAGAGCTCCCACAATACACCCCAACCCTTGCCTACGGCCCCCCTAGCCTACAGAGCTCCCACACACCCCCCTAGCCTACAGCTCACAACACAGACCCCCCCCATTGCTCGGAGCCCCACAGCCTCACAACCCACAATACACCCCCCAGCCTACAGCTCACAACACATGACCCCACCAGCCTCAGAGCTCCACCAGCCTCAGAGCCCACCACACCCCCAGAGCTCCAACATGGCATGACCCCACCAGGCCTCAGAGCCCCACCAGGCCTCAGAGCCCCACCAGGCCTCAGAGCCCCACCAGGCCAGAGCCCCACCAGGCCTCAGAGCCCCACCAGGCCTCAGAGCCCCACCAGCTCCACAGCACACAGTACTGAATGTAACTTGGAGACGGATGGACTCCCAATAGCTTGTGTCCAATAATATCACAAGGAATGAAACCACTTCCCCATCCAGAACCCAACCCCCCCCCCCCCCCCCCATCGCTCTGTATCCCAGTGTGTTCTGCTACGCTGTTTATTTTCACCCCTCAGTATTCCATGGGGAATCTATCTATGCGTGCTTCCCAAATGGCACCCTTTCCCCTATACAGTCCCTATGGGCCCTGGTCAAAAGTAGTGCACTATAAAGAGAATAGGATACCATTTGGGATGCAGCGTATATTTTCTTGTTGATTCCCCAGGTAGGTTTGTTTCTTAACGAGCCCCCCAGTGAAGACTCCTTGTCTCCTTCAGGACCCTGCAGGGGTTCCTTTTCCTTTTTGAGGCCAATCGCTTTACCTGCATACGGTTCAATTCCTCGGCTGATCACCATTCATCCTGACAATAACAGCTAGCTACACTCACAACCTAACCACCCCTGAAGACATTACACACACACACACACACACACGCCCCATCCCCCTATAGACCCTCTTCTGGATGATTTCAGGAGGAGAAAACTCATCTAAATGTGAAGGAGTGCCTCCTGTGGAGCGTATTCCCAGGTGGAACCAGCCTGCCCCGGAATTCACATTTGTCAAGTTTCACTCTGAAACAGAACACAACTTCTATCAAAGACAGAACAGAGAATGTTGAAGATGGTTTGGCAGATAGCAGCATAGAGGAGAGGAGGAGGTGAGTTGCAGGAGGACCCTATCCTCCTCGTTAAGTCCAAAAAATGTAAGTGGAGAAAAGAAAACAAAAAAAAAGGTCAGAAATCTCCCAACTCTCAAAAGACGGCATTTGATGAGCCTTTGCTGCGTTAAGAGATGGTATTATTTAGGACGACGGCTCCCTAAGGTTTTGAATCATGTTTGTTAGTGTCACGTTCGTTCATCGACGGGTCGGACCAAGGCGCAGCGTGATATGCGGACATGTTTTTTAAATATTAAACACAACGACAAAACAACAAACAAACCAAAACGTGAAGTCCAAGGCAGCACAACACAACATACCTTAACTGGAACAAGATCCCCAATCAGAGTGTCAAGGGCCGAGCGTAGATGTGGTGCAGAAATCAAGCGCAGGACAACAGAGGCTCTTCAACAGTCTTTAGTGAGGATCAAACAAATACAAAAGACTCACGGCAAAATCCCAGCCGGAGGGCAAGCGAAACAATTACACACAACACATGACAAAACCTAAGAGAACTTATAGGGCACATAATCAACACTAACAAAGAACAGGTGTACAAACAGACCAAACCAAACGAACATCGAAACATAGAACGGTGGCAGCTAGTACTCCGGAGACGACGACCGCCGAAGCCTGCCCGAACAAGGAGGAGAAGCAGCCTCGGCCGAAACCGTGACACAGAGACAACGAGCGACAGCTGCCTCTGATTGGGAACCACACCGGCCAACATAGATCTAGACCATCTAGATCTAAACCTAGAAAATACAACATAGAACATACCACACAGAAAATACACACCCTGACTCAACAAATACCAGTCCCCAGAGTCAGGGCGTGACAGTTAGCTAGATTCTGATTCTGCAGCATCAATAGGAAAAGGGCTTCCAATCTTCCAATTCGAACCACCGGCAATGTTTCCTCACTATTTCCATCTTTCCTCTCTGTTCCCTTCCTCCTTACATTTACATTTTACATTTTAGTCATTTAGCAGACGCTCTTCTCCAGAGCGACTCACAGTTAGTGAGTTAGTTTATTTTTTATTTATTTTTATACTCCTTCTGCTGGATGAGCGACTGACAGAAATGTTAAGCGCCTCAAGGCATAGAGAAACCCACGCTCAGAAAACACGTCAATTATCCAAATGAGAAGAACTACTTACAGCTTCCATGTCGAACTGGAAGCTTCTTCCATCTTCAGTTCTACAAGCTACGTACTCCTCCTCCTCCTCCTCCTCCTCCTCCTCCTCCTCCTCCTACACCCCCCCCTCCTCCACCTCCACCTCCTCCACCTCCACCACCACCCCCCCTCCTCCTCCACCCCCTCCTCCTCCTCCCTCCTCCTCCTCCTCCTCCTCTTCTCCTCCTCCTCCACCCTCCTCCTCCTCCTCCTCCTCCTCCTCCTCCTCCTCCTCCTCCTCCTCCTCCTCCTCCGCCTCCTCCTCCTCCTCCTCCTCCTCCTCCTCCTCCTCCTCCTCCTCCTCCTCCTCCTCCTCCTCCACCTCCTCCTCCTCCTGCTGCTCCCCCCCCTCCTCCTCCTCCTCCTCCTCCTCCTCCTCCTCTTCCTCCTCTTCCTCCTCCTCCTCCTCCTCCTCCTCCTCCTGCTGCTCCTCCTCCTCCCTCCTCCTCCTCCTGCTGCTCCTCCTCCTCCTCCTCCTCCTCCTGCTGCTCCTCCTCCTTCTCCTCCACCTCCTCCTCCCTCCTCCTCCCTCCCTCTTCCTCCTCCTCCTCCTCCTCCTCCTCCTCCTCCTCCTCCTGCTGCTCCCCCCCTCCTCCTCCTCCTCCTCCTCCTCCTCCCTCCTCCTCCTCCTCCACCTCCTCCTGCTGCTCCACCTTCTTCTCCTCCTCTCCTCCTCCTCCTCCTCCTCCACCTCCTCCTGCTTCCTCCACCTCTTCTCCTCCTCCTCCTCTCCTCTCCACCTCCTCCCACTCCTCCTCCCTCCACCTCCTCCTCCTTCCTTCTCCTCCTCCTCCTCCTCCACCTCCTCCTCCTCCTCCTTCCCCTCCTCCTCCTCCTCCTCCTCCTCCTCCTCCTCTTCCTCTTCCTCTTCCTCCTCCTCCTCCTCCTCCTCCTCCACCTCCTCCTCCTCCTCCTGCTCCTCCTCCTCCCTCCTCCTCCCCACCTCCACCACCTCTTCCTCCTCCTCCTCCTCCTCCCTCCTCCTCCACCTCCTCCACTTCCTCCTCCTCCACCTCCTCTCCTCCTCCTCCGCTCCTCCTCCTCCTCCACCTCCACCTCCTCCTCCTCCTCCACCTCCTCCTCCACCTCCTCCCCACTCCTCCTCCTCCACCTCCTCCTCCTTCCCCTCCTCCTCCTCCTCCACTCCTCCTACCTCCTCTCCTTCCCCTCCTCCTCTTCCTCCTCCTCCTCCTCCTCCTCCCTCTATCTTCTCTCTTCCCTTGTTCATTTCCCTGTTCCTTTTATATTAGTTATTAGAGTGTATTCATTCTCTACCAGGTAAGATCCAAAGGCGACAGCAGGCTCCTCAGAGTGGCAGAGTCACAGTCAGTGGCACAGTAACAAACACACTTACACAACACAAATCCAGCCAGTACTGGACCCATCCACCTCTACTGTTCTGATCCTCCAGCCAGTACTGTACCCATCCACCTCTACTGTTCTGATCCTCCAGCCAGTACTGTACCCATCCACCTCTACTGTTCTGATCCTCCAGCCAGTACTGTACCCATCCACCTCTACTGTTCTGATCCTCCAGCCAGTACTGTAGCCATCCACCTCTACTGTTCTGATCCTCCAGCCAGTACTGTACCCATCCACCTCTACTGTTCTGATCCTCCAGCCAGTACTGTACCCATCCACCTCTACTGTTCTGATCCTCCAGCCAGTACTGTACCCATCCACCTCTACTGTTCTGATCCTCCAGCCAGTACTGTACCCATCCACCTCTACTGTTCTGATCCTCCAGCCAGTACTGTAGCCATCCACCTCTACTGTTCTGATCCTCCAGCCAGTACTGTACCCATCCACCTCTACTGTTCTGATCCTCCAGCCACTGTACCCATCCACCTCTACTGTTCTGATCCTCCAGCCAGTACTGTACCCATCCACCTCTACTACTGTTCTGATCCTCCAGCCAGTACTGTACCCATCCACCTCTACTGTTCTGATCCTCCAGCCAGTACTGTACCCATCCACCTCTACTGTTTCTGATCCTCCAGCCAGTACTGTAGCATCCACCTCTACTGTTCTGATCCTCCAGCCAGTACTGTACCCATCCACCTCTACTGTTCTGATCCTCCAGCCAGTACTGTACCCATCCACCTCTACTGTTCTGATCCTCCAGCCAGTACTGTACCCATCCACCTCTACTGTTCTGATCCTCCAGCCAGTACTGTACCCATCCACCTCTACTGTTCTGATCCTCCAGCCAGTACTGTACCCATCCACCTCTACTGTTCTGATCCTCAGCCAGTACTGTAGCCATCCACCTCTACTGTTCTGATCCTCCAGCCAGTACTGTACCCATCCACCTCTACTGTTCTGATCCTCCAGCCAGTACTGTACCCATCCACCTCTACTGTTCTGATCCTCCAGCCAGTACTGTACCCATCCACCTCTACTGTTCTGATCCTCCAGCCAGTACTGTACCCATCCACCTCTACTGTTCTGATCCTCCAGCCAGTACTGTACCCATCCACCTCTACTGTTCTGATCCTCCCAAATAGCATTCATCACTACCATACCAAGACAGTCACTTAATAAATATGGAACCAGTTAATGTAGAGTCAGGAGGGGAATCAATATCAAATCTACAGTATATTAAACACAGCACAGCACCCTCTCCTCACAGCAACATTTTCTTCTGCCATACCTTGTGCTTATTCAGCCTACATATTGAACATGTCACGTCTCCTCCCGTTGCTCCCCTCCGGCGATTCGCCGGTCTACTGAGCCACCGGTCTGAGCGCACCACCTTCGGCAACACCGGAATGGAAACCCAACGCACCCTAATCAGCTCCAGCGCACCTGCACCTCATCATCTCATCACCACCCTTATTTAGCCCTGGACTGTTCTGGATGATGTTGTGTGTGATTGTTAAACTTCGCGTCGTTTACGCTTCTTTGTTATTTCTCTTGTTCATTGTTAAGTAAACCTTGACCTTGTTAATTCCTGCATCTGCGTCCTGCCTCTTCGTATCCTCAGTACGCTTCACAGGACATAGCTTTAGTTAGACCTTGTTTTCCTTTTCCTTCAACTCTATCATACCTTCCCTGCCTGTATCGATCTCAGCTCAGCACAACAGTACAGCATCACCTCCATCCACTCCACACCTCTACCCACATCTAGCCATTCCACATCTACAGTATACTCCATCACTTCCATCCACTCCATACCTCTACCCACATCTAGCCATTCCAGATCTACAGTATACTCCATCACCTCCATCCTCCATCCACTCCATACCTCTAGCCCACATCTACAGTCTAGCCATTCCACATCTACAGTATACTCCGTCACCTCCATCCACTCCACATACCTCTACCATTCCACAATCTCTACTCCATTCCACATCTACCTCTACCCACATACTCCACATCTACAGTATACTCCGTCACCTCCATCCACTCCATACCTCTACCCACATCTAGCCATTCCACATCTACAGTATACTCCATCACCTCCATCCCTCCATACCTCTACCCACATCTAGCCATTCCACATCTACAGTATACTCCATCACCTCCATACCTCTACCCACATCTAGCCATTCTCTACAGTATACTCCTCCTACATCCACATCTACCCACATCTAGCCATTCCACATCTACAGTATACTCCATCACCTCCATACCTCTACCCACATGTAGCCATTCCACATCTACAGTATACTCCATCACCTCCATCCACTCCATACCTCTACCCACATCTAGCCATTCCAGATCTACAGTATACTCCATCACCTCCATCCACTCCATACCTCTACCCACATCTAGCCATTCCACATCTACAGTATACTCCATCACCTCCATCCACTCCATACATCTACCCACATCTAGCCATTCCACATCTACAGTATACTCCATCACCTCCATCCACTCCATACCTCTACCCACATCTAGCCATTCCACATCTACAGTATACTCCATCACCTCCATCCAATCCATACCTCTACCCACATCTAGCCATTCCAGATCTACAGTATACTCCATCACCTCCATCCACTCCATACCTCTACCCACATCTAGCCATTCCACATCTACAGTATACTCCATCACCTCCATCCACTCCATACCTCTACCCACATCTAGCCATTCCACATCTACAGTATACTCCATCACCTCCATACCTCTACCCACATCTAGCCATTCCAAATCTACAGTATACTCCATCACCTCCATCCACTCCATACCTCTACCCACATCTAGCCATTCAAAATCTACAGTATACTCCATCACCTCCATCCACTCCATACCTCTACCCACATCTAGCCATTCCACATCTACAGGATACTCCATCACCTCCATACCTCTACCCACATCTAGCAATTCCACATCTACAGTATACTCCGTCACCTCCATCCACTCCATACCTCTACCCACATCTAGCCATTCCACATCTACAGTATACTCCGTCACCTCCATCCACTCCATACATCTACCCACATCTAGCCATTCCACATCTACAGTATACTCCATCACCTCCATCCACTCCATACCTCTACCCACATGTGGTCCTCTGTAGCTCAGCTGGTAGAGCACGGCGCTTGTAACGCCAAGGTAGTGGGTTCGATCCCCGGGACCACCCATACACAAAAATGTATGCACGCATGACTGTAAGTCGCTTTGGATAAAAGCGTCTGCTAAATGGCATATTATTTATTATTACCCACATCTAGCCATTCCAAATCTACAGTATACTCCCTCACCTCCATCCACTCCATACCTCTACCCACATCTAGCCATTCCAAATCTACAGTATACTCCATCACCTCCATCCACTCCATACCTCTACCCACATCTAGCCATTCCAAATCTACAGTATACTCCATCACCTCCATCCACTCCATACCTCTACCCACATCTAGCCATTCCCAATCTACAGTATACTCCATCACCTCCATCCACTCCATACCTCTACCCACATCTAGCCATTCCAGATCTACAGTATACTCCATCACCTCCATCCACTCCATACCTCTACCCACATCTAGCCATTCCAGATCTACAGTATACTCCATCACCTCCATCCACTCCATACCTCTACCCACATCTAGCCATTCCACATCTACAGTATACTCCATCACCTCCATCCACTCCATACCTCTACCCACATCTAGCCATTCCACATCTACAGTATACTCCATCACCTCCATCCACTCCATACCTCTACCCACATCTAGCCATTCCACATCTACAGTATACTCCATCACCTCCATCCACTCCATACCTCTACCCACATCTAGCCATTCCACATCTACAGTATACTCCATCACCTCCATCCACTCCATACCTCTACCCACATCTAGCCATTCCACATCTACAGTATACTCCATCACCTCCATCCACTCCATACCTCTACCCACATCTAGCCATTCCACATCTACAGTTATACTCCATCACCTCCATCCAATCCATACCTCTACCCACATCTAGCCATTCCAGATCTACAGTATACTCCATCACCTCCATCCACTCCATACCTCTACCCACATCTAGCCATTCCACATCTACAGTATACTCCATCACCTCCATCCACTCCATACCTTTACCCACATCTAGCCATTCCACATCTACAGTATACTCCATCACCTCCATCCACTCCATACCTCTACCCACATCTAGCCATTCCAGATCTACAGTCTACAGTACCTCCATCACCTCCATACCTCTACCCACATGTAGCCATTCCACATCTACAGTATACTCCATCACCTCATCCTCCATACCTCTACCCACATCTAGCCATTCCAAATCTACAGTATACTCCATCACCTCCATCCACTCCATACCTCTACCCACATCTAGCCATTCCACATCTACAGTATACTCCATCACCTCCATCCACTCCATACCTCTACCCACATCTAGCCATTCCACATCTACATTATACTCCATCACCTCCATCCTCCATACCTCTACCCACATCTAGCCATTCCACATCTACAGTAAACTCCATCACCTCCATCCACTCCATACCTCTCTTAGCTCATCACGTCAGCGCACCACCATTGGCCATACCTTAGGTTACCTCTTTAGTTTGTACATATTACCTCAACTACCTCAACTAGCCGGTGCCCCCGCACATTGACTCTGCAACGGTACCCCCCTGTATATATAGCCTCCCTACTGTCACTTTATTTTACTTCTGCTCTTTTTTTCTCAACACTTTTTTTTGTTGTTGTTTTATTCTTACTTTTTTTGTTTAAAATAAATGCACTGTTGGTTAAGGGCTGTAAGTAAGCATTTCACTGTAATGTCTGCACCTGTTGTATTCGGCGCATGTGACCAATAAAATTTGATTTGATTTGATTTGATTTGATTAGTTCATGTGACCTTTATTTATGCAGGTAAGTCCCATTGATGCCAATGTCTCTTTAGCAAGTGAGGCCTGTTCCACGAAGATCCGCACACAATAGAAAGTACAGAAAAAGGAATTAGTGACACAATTATATCAATGAAAGATGGGAGGAGGAAAGGTCTTGGAGAGGAAGGTTAATGGTGAGACACCTGCTTAGCTTCCATTGTTACGGAGTCGTGGAAACCAAGACTATCCCAATGCTACTGGACCGGTTCACATCAACAGTGATCTCATTAATATGTCATTATTCATGTGGTACAGTTCAATACCACACCTTACCACACTCTACCAACAGTAGCATTTTCCATTATCTCTAATACAAACACAGTGTGTTCCAAATGGCACCTTATTCCTTATATAGCGCACTACTTTTACTACTTTCCCTGTGTATTGCACTATACAGGTGATAGGGTGCCATTTGGCATCAACAGCCCAATTTCCTATTTCCAGGAAGAGATTTATGTGGGATATAACGGTCTCACCCTGAGTTCCTAATGGTGGTCTTTACAGGCGGTGTGAAAACACTGGCCTCAGCAGGCAGCGAGTGTACCCCGGCGCACCACAGGGAGGGATGCAGTGGTGTGGGGTGTGGGGTGTGGGCGGGGAGGGGTGTGTGTGTGTGTATGTGTGTGTGTGTGTGTGTGTGTGTGCGCACAAGTACTGTATGTGTGTGTTTTTATAAATCCCAACTCTGACTGGAACAGGATGCAGTAATGTCATTTATAAGATATTCCTCTTGTGATTCATGAAAAATATGTTAAGTCGACTTGACAATCTGCCGCCACTGTTTTCAGGCCGACGGAACGTCCCTACACATGTAGGATCTTAATTTGATCAAAGCAGGAAACCTGTAGTGTCCTAGAGTTGAAAAGGCTTCTAGTGTTTGTCATTTCCACTTTTAAATGTCAGACTTGATTTGCCCCAACAAAAAAAAAACGTATTAACCACTGCAAAAATGTCCATTAATTAGAATCCACATAATAATGAACATTTCCTGTTGCTGCAGGATTATTTTCCTGCTATGGCAGACTGGCTCAAACTGGCTCCAATCTTTAGGTTCACACTAACTATATGACCCTATGGGCCCTGGTCAAAAGTAATGCACTACATAGGGGATAGTGTGCACTACTAAGGGGATAGTGTGCACTACTAAGGGGATAGTGTGCACTACATAGGGCATAGTGTGCACTACATAGGGCATAGTGTGCACTACTAAGGGGATAGTGTGCACTACATAGGGAATAGTGTGCACTACATAGGGCATAGTGTGCACTACATAGGGGATAGTGTGCACTACATAGGGAATAGTGTGCACTACATAGGGGATAGTGTGCACTTCATAGGGCATAGTGTGCACTACATAGGGGATAGTGTGCACTACATAGGGAATAGTGTGCACTACATAGGGCATAGTGTGCACTACATAGGGGGGTAGTGTGCATACATAGGGAATAGTGTGCACTACATAGGGGATGGATAGTGTGCACTTCATAGGGCATAGTGTGCACTACATAGGGGATAGTGTGCACTACTAGGAATAGTGTGCATACATAGGGCACTACGTAGGGCACAGTGTGCACTACATAGGGGATAGTGTGCATACATAGCACTACATAGGGGATAGTGTGCACTACATAGGGCATAGGTGCATAGTACATAGGGCACAGTGCACTACATAGAGGATAGTGTGCACTACATAGTGTGTGCACTACATAGGGGATAGTGTGCACTACGTAGGGCGATAGGTACACTACATAGGATAGTGTGCACTACATAGGGGATAGTGTGCACTACTACATAGAGGATAGTAGTACACTACATAGTGGATAGTGTGCACTACATAGGGGATAGTGTGCACTACATAGGGGATAGTGTGCACTACGTAGGGGATAGTAGTTCACTACATAGGGCATAGTGTGCCATTTGGGATGCAAACGAGGCTCCAGAGGGGTCTGTGGTCCCAGGTAACGGCTTTGAAGTCAAGTGATGGCAGACAGACGCCTCTCATTCAAATCTCCAACCAGACAGACACCTCTCATACAAATCTCCAACCAGACAGACACCTCTTATACAAATCACCAACCAGACAGACACCTCTCATACAAATCACCAACCAGACAGACGCCTCTCATACAAATCACCAACCAGACAGACACCTCTTATACAAATCTCCAACCAGACAGACACCTCTCATACAAATCACCAACCAGACAGACACCTCTCATACAAATCACCAACCAGACAGACGCCTCTCATTAAAATCACCAACCAGACAGACACCTCTCAATACAAATCACCAACCAGACAGACACCTCTCATACAAATCACCAACCAGACAGACACCTCTCATACAAATCACCAACCAGACAGACACCTCTCATACAAATCACCAACCAGACAGACACCTCTTATACAAATCTCCAACCAGACAGACACCTCTTATACAAATCACCAACCAGACAGACACCTCTCATACAAATCACCAACCTGACAGACGAATAAATCTCATTAAAATCACCAACCAGACTCAGACACCTCTCATACAAAATCACCAACCAGACAGACACCTCTCATACAAATCACCAAATCCAGACGTAGACAGTAGGGTCATCATACAAATCACCAACCAGGACAGGGTGCTCTCATACAAATCACCAACCAGGGAATAGGGTGCAGACCCTCTTATACAAATCACCTACGTAGGACAGATGCGCCTCTCATACAAATCACCAACGTAGACAGACACCTTCATACAAATCACCAACCAGGGACAGGGTGGCACCTCTGGTCATAAAAATCACCAACGTAGGACAGACACCTCTCCCTACAAAATCACCAACCAGACAGACACCTCTTATACAAATCACCAACCTTGACTATCTTTTGAGCCCCGTTGTTTCATATCAAACTAAGGTAAATCTCACTGCTGTCTCTGATATTTAATTTTCTGCCTGAATGGCATTAGAATAAATCTCAGTGGCAGGTTAGATGCTAGCCTCCTCTACCTCCTCGTCCACCTTCATCTAGGACTGTGTCTGACACTCTATTTCCTACAGGAATGGTCAAAAGGAATCCCCTACGTAGGGAATAGGGTGCATGGGCCCTGGTCAAAAGGAATCCCTACGTAGGGAAAAGGTGCATGGGCCCTGGTCAAAAGGAATCCCTACGTAGGGAATAGGGTGCATGGGCCCTGGTCAAAAGGAATCCCTACGTAGGGAGTAGGGAAAAAGGAATCCCCTACGGGGATAGGGTGCATGGGCCCTGGTCAAAAGGAATCCCCTACGTAGGGAGTAGGGTGCATGGGCCCTGGTCAAAAGGAATCCCCTACGTAGGGAATAGGGTGCATGGGCCCTGGTCAAAAGGAATCCCCTACGTAGGGAATAGGGTGCATGGGCCCTGGTCAAAAGGAATCCCCTACGTAGGGAATAGGGTGCATGGGCCCTGGTCAAAAGGAATCCCCTACGTAGGGAATAGGGTGCATAGGCCCTGGTCAAAAGGAATCCCCTACGTAGGGAATAGGGTGCATGGGGACCCCTGGTCAAAAGGAATCCCCTACGTAGGGAATAGGGTGCATGGGCCCTGGTCAAAAGGAATCCCCTACGTAGGGAATAGGGTGCATGGGCCCTGGTCAAAAGTAGAAGGGTGCCCCTACGTACGTAGGAGTAGGGTGCATGGGCCCTGGTCAAAAGGAGGGATCCCCTACGTAGGGAGTAGGGTGCATGGGCCCTGGTCAAAAAGGAATCCCCTACGTAGGGAGTAGGGTGCATGGGCCCTGGTCAAAAGGAATCCCCTACGTAGGGAATAGGGTGCATGGGCCCTGGTCAAAAGGAATCCCCTACGTAGGGAATAGGGTGCATGGGCCCTGGTCAAAAGGAATCCCCTACGTAGGGAATAGGGTGCATGGGCCCTGGTCAAAAGGAATCCCCTACGTAGGGAATAGGGTGCATGGGCCCTGGTCAAAGGAATCCCCTACGTAGGGAGTAGGGTGCATGGGCCCTGGTCAAAAGGAATCCCCTACGTAGGGAATAGGGTGCATGGGCCCTGGTCAAAAGGAATCCCCTACGTAGGGAGTAGGGTGCATGGGCCCTGGTCAAAAGGAATCCCCTACGTAGGGAGTAGGGTGCATGGGCCCTGGTCAAAAGGATCCCCTACGTAGGGAGTAGGGTGCATGGGCCCTGGTCAAAAGGAATCCCCTACGTAGGGAATAGGGTGCATGGGCCCTGGTCAAAAGGAATCCCCCTACGTAGGGAATAGGGTGCATGGGCCCTGGTCAAAAGGAATCCCCTACGTAGGGAGTAGGGTGCATGGGCCCTGGTCAAAAGGAATCCCCTACGTAGGGAATAGGGTGCATGGGCCCTGGTCAAAAGGAATCCCCTACGTAGGGAATAGGGTGCATGGGCCCTGGTCAAAAGGAATCCCCTACGTAGGGGAATAGGGGAATGCACGGGCCCTGGTCAAAAGGAATCCCCTACGTAGGGAATAGGGTGCACGGGCCCTGGTCAAAGGAATCCCCTACGTAGGGAATAGGGTGCATGGGCCCTGGTCAAAAGGAATCCCCTACGTAGGGAGTAGGGTGCATGGGCCCTGGTCAAAAGGAATCCCCTACGTAGGGAAAAGGAAATCCCTACGTAGGGTGCACGGGCCCTGGTCAAAAAGGAATCCCCTACGTAGGGAATAGGGTGCATGGGCCCTGGTCAAAAGGAATCCCCTACGTAGGGAATAGGGTGCATGGGCCCTGGTCAAAAGGAATCCCCTACGTAGGGAATAGGGTGCATGAGAGGTCCTTATTCATTAATTATTCGAAGCAAGTCCTGCTCTGCTCCGCTTGTTGTTTGTTTGTTTACTTATTCATATTTGTTTTTCAAAGGCTACTCTCGTTCCCCGCTAAGTTAACGTTGCTTTCTGCTTTCGCCTCATCAGCAGATATGAGCTAAAATCATCCCCTCAGGGTACCAACTAGGTCATGTAGTTAGTGTGTGGTTACTTCCCAAATGGCACCCTATTCCCTTCATAGTGCACTACTCTGTGAAGAACCCTATGGGCCCTGTTCAAAAGTAGTGCACTACAGGGATAGGGAGCCATTTGTTCCTCTCCCCTGACTCAGACTGAATGGAAATAGCTACCTTGTTTATTTATTTTTATTTAAGTTCCTTTTTTTAATACAGCTGATAGACTTTCAAAAGATACCTAACAGTGTTTTAATGGCAAGATTGAAATCTTACAGCACTTATAAGTGGTGTGTTTTAAACCTATACTGTACTTTACATTGTTAATATGGTGAATAATGAGGTCTTTGTACTGTGGAATCATCATGAGGACTTTAATGTGGCACGCCTTTAATTTCAGTTCAATTACATTTCCATCCCATAAAAATCGACCATCAAGGATATTCAAGTGGTCCAGTGTGATACGGATCTCTCCTCTAGCTAGATGAGGTAAATGGGCTTTGGAACATGGATGACAAATGCTATGTTCCATTGTGTACATACAGTTGAAGTCGGAAGTTTTCATACACTTAGGTTGGAGTCATTAAAACTCATTTTGCATGCACTCCACACATTTCTTGTTAACAAACTATAGTTTGGGCAAGTCGGTTAGGACATCTACTTTGTGCGTGACACAAGTCATTTTTCCAACAATTGTTTACAGACAGATTATTTCGCTTATAATTCACTGTGTCACAATTAGTATTTGGTAGCATTGCCTTTAAATTGTTTAACTTGGGACAAACGTTTCGGGTAGCCTTCCACAAGCTTCCCACAATAAGTTGGGTGAATTTTGGCCCATTCCTCCTGACAGAGCTGGTGTAACTGAGTCAGGTTTGTAGGCCTCCTTGCTCGCACACGCTTTTTCAGTTCTGCCCTTCAAATGTTCTATAGGATTGAGGTCAGGCTTTGTGATGGCCACTCCAATACCTTGACTTTGTTGTCCTTAAGCCATTTTGCCACAACGTTGGAAGTATGCTTGGGGTCATTGTCCATTTGGAAGACCCATTTGCGACCAATGTCAGGAATTGTGAAAAACTGAGTTTAAATGTATTTGGCTAAGGTGTATGTAAACTTTCCGACTTCAAATGTACCACTAATTTAAATTTAACAATGAGGTTGAAATCGTATATCACTTATAAGTAGTGTGTTTTTTTAAAAACCTATACTGTACTTTACATAGTTAATATAGTGAATAATGAGGACTTTGTACTGTGGAATTTTCATGAAGATTTTAATGCAACATAAAATAGTAAATGTCCTGTACAACTTCTAACAAAGTACATGAAGGAGTTTCAAGTCGTACCAAAAGGATCTCTGGTCTGTATTAGATGTGGTGAACGGGAACATGATGCTCAACATTATGGCTGACCAGGACCTGGTCAAAAGAAATATATGGAATAGGGTGCAATTTGAGGTGAAGAGAATGTTCCCTCATGTACACACCACTCATAATACATATGGAAGGTGTAGGAGGGCTAATTAGCTACGGTGAGGGAAAAAAAAAGTATTTGATCCCCTGCTGAAATCAATTTATAAAATTTTTGACATGCGTTTTTTTCTGGATTTTTGTGTTGTTATTCTGTCTCTTACTGTTCAAATAAACCTACCATTAGCAGCACAAAATCAGCAGGGGATCAAATACTTTTTTCCCTCACTGTTTATATTATAGGTTAGACTCTCAGGTAGTAATAACATAGAAATGTAAAACCACAGAATAATTACATAATGAACAGAAGTAAGAATATTAAGTTTCAGTGTTACTGCTATTTAGCAACCCCCAGAAAATCACTTAAAGTACTTTAATTGATCCAAACAAAAAAATGAAAACTGTTTATACAGTGCCTTGCAAAGTATTCATCCCCCTTGGCGTTTTTTCTATTATGTTGCATTACAACCTGTAACTTAAATTGGTTTTTATTTGGATTTCATGTAATGGACAAATTGGTGAAGTGAAATGAAAAAAATATATTGTTTAAAAAATTAGAAAAAATAAATAACAGAAAAGTGGTGTGTGCATATGTATTCACCCCCTTTGCTATGAAGCCCCTAAATAAGATCTGGTGCAACCAATTACCTTCAAAAGTCACATAATTAGTTAAATAAAGTCCACCTGTGTGCAATCTAAGTGTCACATGATCACCTGTTCTGAAAGGCCCCAGAGTCTGCAACACCACTAAGCAAGGGGCACCACCAAGCAAGCGGCACCATGAAGACCAAGGAGCTCTCCAAACAGGTCAGGGACAAAGTTGTGGAGAAGTACAGATCAGGGTTAGGTTATAAAAAAATATCTGAAACTTTGAACATCCCACAGAGCACCGTTAAATCCATTCTAAAAAAAATTGAAAGAATATGGCACCACAACAAACCTGCCAAGAGAGTGCCGCCCACCAAAACTCACAGACCAGGCAAGGAGGGCATTAATCAGAGAGACAGCAAAGAGACCTAAGATAACCCTGAAGGAGCTGCAAAGCTCCACAGCGGAGATTGGAGTATCTGTCCATAGGACCACTTTAAGCCGTACACTCCACAGAGCTGGGCTTTACGGAAGAGTGGCCAGAAAAAAAGCCATTGCTTAATGAAAAAAATAAGCAAACACGTTTGGTGTTCGCCAAAAGCCATGTGGGAGACTCCCCAAACATATGGAAGAAGGTACTCTGGTCAGATGAGACTAAAATTGGGCTTTTTGGCCATCAAGGAAAACGCTATGTCTGGCGCAAACCCAACACCTCTCATCACCCCAAGAACACCATCCCCACAGTGAAGCATGGTGGTGATAGCATCATGCTGTGGGGATGTTTTTCATCGGCAGGGACTGGGAAACTGGTCAGAATTGAAGGAATGATGGATGGCGCTAAATACAGAGAAGTTCTTTAGGGAAACCTGTTTGTCTTCCAGAGATTTGAGACTGGGACGGAGGTTCACCTTCCAGCAGGACAATGACCCTAAGCATACTGCTAAAGCAACACTCGAGTGGTTTAAGGGGAAACATTTAAATGTCTTGGAATGGCCTAGTCAAAGCCGAGACCTCAATCAAATTGAGAATATGTAGTTTGAATTAAAGATTGCTGTACACCAGCGGAACCCATCCAACTTGAAGGAGCTGGAGCAGTTTTGCCTTGAAGAATTGGCAATAATCCCAGTGGCTAGATGTGCCAAGCTTATAGAGACATACCCCAAGAGACTTGCAGCTGTAATTGCTGCAAAAGGTGGCTCTAAAAAGTATTGACTTTGGGGGGGTGAATAGTTATGCACACTCAAGTTTTCAGTTTTTTTGTCTTATTTCTTGTTTGTTTCACAATAAAAAATATTTTGCATCTTCAAAGCATGTTGTGTAAATCAAATTATACAAACCCCCCAAAAATCTATTTTTATTCCAGGTTGTAAGGCAACAAAATAGGAAAAATGCCAATGGGGGTGAATACTTTCGCAAGCCACTGTAGTCATAGAGTTAATTAAAACTCTGCTAATTGGAAGGAAGACGGTCTTCATAAACATATTTTAATATACTGTAGCAAATTGAAAAAACTATTCTAGACATTAGATTAGAACGTGCAGACATGACTTAAACCCTGCCTTTATGCTACTAATGTATTACTTTAACTTCCAAACTGAAAAATGTAACTAATTTAGAGTTAATTAAAATTCCACTAATTGGATATTTCTTGTAATATATCCAACTGTTATTTTCCTAAAGCCTCAACATACAAGAAGACAGGAAAATGTGTAACAAATGCTGCTCTGTTTATTCTGAAAAACCAAAAGTGACGTCTGCTGAATTCAAACGGTTCAAAATCACGATATGAATAGGTTATCCCTCTCAGAGTCAATAACAAGAGAAAAACGACGTAAAAGCACTTGCCATCACTGTTTTCATTGAAAATGAAATGAATTTGATTATTTAGGCATCATTATAGTATATTAAAGAGAAAAATGTGTTCAAGTCTCCACATAATTATCCAATGAAATAAATGATGCAGGCCTATAACCACTGCAGTAGTCTACAGTTCAGTTGTATCGCATGCCACCACATGTGGGGAACTAGGTAGTCTACAGTTCAGTTGTATCGCACGCCACCACATGTGGGGAACTAGGTAGTCTACAGCTCAGTTGTATCGCACGCCACCACATGTGGGGAACACGTTTTGACTCACCGGGGGACAGAGCGGGCGGATCTCTAAGGGCGGCAGGTAGATTAGTGGTTTAGAGTGTTGTGCCAGTAACCGAAAGGTCGCTGGTTCTAATCCCCGAGCCGACTAGGTGAAAAAATCTGTCAATGTGCCATTGAGCAAGGCACTTAACCCTAATTGCTCCTGTAAGTCGCTCTGGATAACAGCGTCAGCGAAATGAGAGCAGGGTTGTATGACTGAACTATCATAGCCTGATGAAGACAGCTTGGCTGTCCAAACGTTGGTTATTCAATTATTGCATCTGAGATCATAGAGTGTTGTACTCTGTTAGCCAGCACCTCTCCTAAACAGGTGTTCTACTCTGCTAGCCAGCACCTCTCCTAAACAGGTGTTCTACTCTGCTAGCCAGCACCTCTCCTAAACAGGTGTTCTACTCTGCTAGCCAGCACCTCTCCTAAACAGGTGTTCTACTCTGTTAGCCAGCACCTCTCCTAAACAGGTGTTCTACTCTGCTACCCAGCACCTCTCCTAAACAGGTGTTCTACTCTGTTAGCCAGCACCTCTCCTAAACAGGTGTTCTACTCTGCTAGCCAGCACCTCTCCTAAACAGGTGTTCTACTCTGTTAGCCAGCACCTCTCCTAAACAGGTGTTCTACTCTGTTAGCCAGCACCTCTCCTAAACAGGTGTTCTACTCTGCTAGCCAGCACCTCTCCTAAACAGGTGTTCTACTCTGCTAGAGCCGAAGCGAATGTGTCCATTTATTCAGTTTATCGGCTACATGTTCAGTTGGCATAGCAACATTTCTTGTACATTCCACCTTGAGATTCAGTTAATGAATTAATGTTGATATACAGTAATTGTCCAACAGAAAGCTGGAACTGAAAGGTGCATAAGTGTGGGTTTCTCACACATAGCCTGCTAATGTGTCTCTCTGTTTAATTAACTGGCCAGTTACCCATCTTTCTTCAACATTCATTCAATCAATTCATTAACATAATAACATATACAGTTGAAGTTGGAAGTTTACATAAACTTAGGTTGGAGTCATTAAAACTCGTTTTTCAACCACTCCACACATTTCTTGTTAACAAACTATAGTTTTGGCAAGTCTGTTAAGACATCTACTTTGTGCATGACACAAGTAATCTTTCCAACAATTGTTTACAGACAGATGATTTCACTTATAATTCACTTATAATTCACTGTATCACAATTCCAGTGGGTCAGAAGTTACTAAGTTGACATACACTAAGTTGACTGTGCCTTTAAACAGCTTGGAAAATTCCAGAAAATGATGTCATGGCTTTAGAAGCTTCTGATAGGCTAATTGACATAATTTGAGTCAATTGGAGGTGTACCTGTGGATCTATTTTGGCCACTAGATGGCAGCAGTATGTGTGGAAAATTTCAGATTGATCAAGTGAAGCATTGCAATACTGGGCTATTTTGTATCAAGTCTGCCCATATGTGCCGAATTTGTCAGTTGATACATTTTCAAGTACATAACTATAGAGAACATACAAAAATGATATGGTAATACAAAATGTAAGTTTACATACTCCCAGGAATGTCATACATGATGGATCATTAGCTTATACATCAACTTTCACACATCTAAATGGCAGGGCGGGGTGGGTGTGGAGCCAGAGACAGCAAGGGTTCAAACTGTTGAACCCAGTTCCTACATTTGAATATAAAAATGGATTTTATCAAACAGAACTATGCTACATTTTATCTCTGGGACCCTCAGGATGACAAATCAGAGCAAGATTACTGAATGGAAGTACATTATTTTACCTTCAGAGGTGAATGTATCAAACCAAGTGCCGTGATAAGTTTTTTGTTGTTGTGAACTCTCCTCAAACAATAGCATGGTATTTTTTAGCTGTAATAGCGACTGTAAATTGGACAGTGCAGTTAGATTAACAAGAATTTAAACTTTCTGCCAATATAAGACATGTCTATGTCCTGGAAAGTTTGCTAATCATATTTGCGCATGTTAGCTCAACCGTCCCATATACGGGACACCGATCCCATAGAGGTTAATTAACTCAGGAACCACACCTGTGTAGAAGCACCTGCTTTCAATATGCTTTGTTTCCCTCATTTACTCAAGAGTTTCCATCATTTACTCAAGAGTTTCCATTATTTTGGTAGTTACCTGTATTTTTATCTAACACGTTGCACCTTCCTGAATAAACCTCAAGAACAAGGAGATTTTCCTGGTGCTTGGGAGGTCCCTGCAGTTCTACATCTGTCTGGGTGTTATGTGCTTATGTCTTTATAAAATATAACTAGCAAAATAAATATAGTAATATGGACTATTTGCATTCAACATTTACATTTGTTTTAACACTGCTGCTACTCACTGTTTATTATCTATGCATAGTCACTTTACCCCTACCCTACCTACATGTACAAATTACCTTGACTAACCTGTACCCCCAACACATTGACTCGGTACCGGTACCCCCCTGTATATAGCCTCGTTATTGTTATTTTATTGTGTTACTTTTTATTAAATTTTTTACTTTAGTTTATTTAGTAAATATTAGGTTAATAGGGCACAAGTTAATCAAATATAAATCATTTTTTAAAGAAGGAAGGGAGATAGAGCAACAAAAATCTTAGTACTTTGTGTTTACAGTTTCAGCGTTTTAGGCTGTATGACATTTGATCTCTGTCTTTTTTTCACATATGGGCCATTTAAATTCTTCCCACGCACCCAAGCCTTTGTAGCCTATCGGCTGTGGAGAATTATGAAAGAATTGTCCAGATCATAACAAATCGTCATGTTTTCTCGTTCGCTTGTCAGTTTGTTACTCGGACAAACAGATCGTGGCTATAGATTAACCAGACTATAAGGAATGAAGACCGGTACATTGTGCTTTATCTATTTCATGGATTGAAACCAAGACAGAGGATGTGTTTCTTAGAGCAGCAGTCATAAGGCTCGTCTCCTTCCGTGGCCTGCAGTGCTACAGTCAGACAGAGATAATAGTGCACTACATAGGGAATAGGGTGTCATTTGAGACTCGTCCAGAGTCTGTATACCTCAATGGTCACTATGTGTGTGTGTTCTGCTGGCTGCATCCTCAGTCGACCTTACCTCAGACGACCTTACCTCAGACGACCTTACCTCAGTCGACCTTACCTCAGACGACCTTACCTCAGACGACCTTACCTCAGTCGACCTTACCTCAGACGACCTTACCTCAGACGACCTTACCTCAGACGACCTTACCTCAGTCGACCTTACCTCAGACGACCTTACCTCAGACGACCTTACCTCAGACGACCTTACCTCAGTCGACCTTACCTCAGACGACCTTACCTCAGACGACCTTACCTCAGACGACCTTACCTCAGACGACCTTACCTCAGTCGACCTTACCTCAGACGACCTTACCTCAGAAGACCTTACCTCAGACGACCTTACCTCAGTCGACCTTACCTCAGACGACCTTACCTCAGACGACCTTACCTCAGTCGACCTTACCTCAGACGACCTTACCTCAGTCGACCTTACCTCAGACGACCTTACCTCAGACGACCTTACCTCAGACGACCTTACCTCAGACGACCTTACCTCAGCCGACCTTACCTCAGTCGACCTTACCTCAGACGACCTTACCTCAGACGACCTTACCTCAGACGACCTTACCTCAGTCGACCTTACCTCAGACGACCTTACCTCAGACGACCTTACCTCAGTCATTTATTTCATTAACAAAGTTATGCAATTCCCCTGTGTGAAAAAGTAATTGCCCCTTTACACTCAATAACTGGTTGTGCCACATTTAGCTGCAATGACTCCAACCAAACGCTTCCTGTAGTTGTTGATCAGTCTCTCACATCGCTGTCGAGGAATTTTGGCCCACTCTTCTATGTGGACCTGCTGTAACTCAACAACATTTGTGGGTTTTCAAGCATGAACTGCTCGTTTCAAGTCCTTCCACAACATCTCAATTGGGATTAGGTCTGGACTTTGACTAGGCCATTCCAAAACTTCAAATGTGTTGCTTTTTAGGAATTTTCCTGTAGACATGATTGTGTATTTTGGATAATTGTCTTGCTGCATGACCCAGCTGTGCTTCAGTTCATTAAATTCCTCCACAGAAACATGAGAGACTGATCAACACCTACAGGAAGCATTTGGTTGGAGTCATTGCAGCTAAAGGTGGCACAACCAGTTATTGATTGTAAGGGGGCAATTACTTTTTCACACAAGACAAATTCCAATAATGTATCTTTACATCTGTTTGTGTTTGTGTGTGTAGTGTGTGTGTGTGTGTGTGTGTGTGTGTGTGTGTGTGTGTGTGTGTGTGTGTGTGTGTGTGTGTCTGTGTGTCTGTCTGTGTGTGTGTGTGTGTGTCTGTGTGTGTGTGTGTGTGTGTGTGTGTGTGTGTGTGTGTGTGTGTGTGTGTCTGTGTGTCTGTGTGTGTGTGTGTGTGTGTGTCTGTGTGTGTGTGTGTGTGTGTGTGTGTGTGTGTGTGTGTGTGTGGTGTGTGTGTGTGTGTGTGTGTGTGTGTGTGTGTGTGTGTGTGTGTGTGTGTGTGTGTGTGTGTGTGTGTGTGTGTGTGTGTGTGTGTGTGTGTGTCTGTGTACAGCTCCACAGATGGGCTGTAAATTAGCTGCTAAGTGCCATATATTGTGTAGTTATAGACTGAGAACTGTCTTTAAACTGCTCTGAGCTCTTGATTTATGATCCCTTGTTGTCCACAGTCTCAGGTGTTGCTCTGAGCGCTTGATTTAAGCTACTTTGTTCTCCACAGTTTCAAGTGTTGCTTCGCTAACAGTCACCATAGATGGAATTTTTTTTTGACTATTGCGTTTCCATTACAGAATTATAGAAGCTGGGTTACAATTCAAATGCAACTAGGCTTATTCTGGAATGCACGGTCTGCATCCCAAATGGCACCCTACTCCCTATTTAGAGCACTTATTTTGACCAGGGCTCAAAGGACTCTCATCAAAAAGTAGTGCACTATATAGGGAATAGGGTGCCATTTGGGACACAACCAAACAGTCTACATTCGCACTGGTGCACTGCAAAAAGCAAGAAGGGAAGTCAGCTAAATCCAAACAGTCTAAAACCACACTGGGTTCATCCTAGGTCAGAGAGAACAGGACAGGACAAGAAGGGAACAGGACAGGGAGAGAACAGGACAGGAAGAGAACAGGACAGGGAGAGAACAGGACAGGAAGAGAACAGGACAGGGAGAGAACAGGACAGGGAGAGAACAGGACAGGAAGAGAACAGGACAGGAAGAGAACAGGACAGGAAGAGAACAGGACAGGAAGAGAACAGGACAGGGAGAGAACAGGACAGGAAGAGAAACCAGGACAGGGAGAGAACAGGACAGGGAGAGAACAGGACAGGGAGAGAACAGGACAGGGAGAGAACAGGACAGGGAGAGAACAGGACAGGGAGAGAACAGGACAGGAAGAGAACAGGACAGGGAGAGAACAGGACAGGGAGAGAACAGGACAGGGAGAGAACAGGACAGGGAGAGAACAGGACAGGAAGAGAACAGGACAGGACAGGAAGGGAACAGGACAGGGAGAGAACAGGACAGGGAGAGAACAGGACAGGGAGAGAACAGGACAGGGAGAGAACAGGACAGGGAGAGAACAGGACAGGACAAGAAGGGAACAGGACAGGAAGAGAACAGGACAGGGAGAGAACAGGACAGGGAGAGAACAGGACAGGACAAGAAGGGAACAGGACAGGGAGAGAACAGGACAGGACAGGATAGGACAAGAAGGGAACAGGACAGGGAGAGAACAGGACAGGGAGAGAACAGGACAGGGAGAGAACAGGACAGGGAGAGAACAGGACAGGAAGAGAACAGGACAGGGAGAGAACAGGACAGGGAGAGAACAGGACAGGGAGAGAACAGGACAGGGAGATAACAGGACAGGGAGAGAACAGGACAGGGAGAGAACAGGACAGGACAAGAAGGGAACAGGACAGGAAGAGAACAGGACAGGGAGAGAACAGGACAGGACAGGACAGGACAAGAAGGGAACAGGACAGGGAGAGAACAGGACAGGGAGAGAACAGGACAGGGAGAGAACAGGACAGGGAGAGAACAGGACAGGAAGAGAACAGGACAGGGAGAGAACAGGACAGGGAGAGAACAGGACAGGGAGAGAACAGGACAGGGAGATAACAGGACAGGGAGAGAACAGGACAGGGAGAGAACAGGACAGGACAGGACAGGACAGGGAGAGAACAGGACAGGGAGAGAACAGGACAGGAAGAGAACAGGACAGGAAGAGAACAGGACAGGGAGAGAACAGGACAGGGAGAGAACAGGACAGGGAGAGAACAGTACAGGGAGAGAACAGGACAGGAAGAGAACAGGACAGGACAGGACAAGACAGGACAGGGAGAGAACAGGACAGGAAGAGAACAGGACAGGAAGAGAACAGGACAGGAAGAGAACAGGACAGGGAGAGAACAGGACAGGAAGAGAACAGGACAGGAAGAGAACAGGACAGGGAGAGAACAGGACAGGGAGAGAACAGGACAGGGAGAGAACAGGACAGGGAGAGAACAGGACAGGGAGAGAACAGGACAGGGAGAGAACAGGACAGGACAGGACAGGAAGAGAACAGGACAGGAAGAGAACAGGACAGGGAGAGAACAAGACTGGAAGAGAACAGAACAGGACAGGAAGAGAGTAGGACAGGGAGAGTACAGGACAGGACAGGACAGGGAGAGAACAGGACAGGAAGTGAACAGGACAGGACAGGAAGAAAGTAGGACAGGGCTAGAACAGGACAGGGAAAGATTAGGACAGGACAGGGAGAGAACAGGACAGGACAGGGAGAGAGCAGGACAGGACAGGGAGAGAGCAGGACAGGACAGGGAGAGAACAGGACAGGACAGGGAGAGAGCAGGACAGGACAGGGAGAGAGCAGGACAGGACAGGGAGAGAACAGGACAGGACAGGGAGAGAGCAGGACAGGACAGGGAGAGAGCAGGACAGGACAGGAGAGAGCAGGACAGGACAGGGAGAGAGCAGGACAGGGAAAGATTAGGACAGGACAGGGAGAGAACAGGACAGGACAGGGAGAGAACAGGACAGGACAGGGAGAGAGCAGGACAGAGAGAGAGCAGGACAGGACAGGGAGAGAGCAGGACAGGGAGAGAGCAGGACAGGACAGGGAGAAAGAGGACAGGGAGAGAGCAGGACAGGACAGGGAGAGAGCAGGACAGGACAGGGAGAGAGCAGGACAGGACAGGGAGAAAGAGGACAGGACAGGGAGAGAGCAGGACAGGACAGGGAGAGAGCAGGACAGGACAGGGCTAGAACAGGACAGGGAAAGATTAGGACAGGACAGGGAGAGAGCAGGACAGAGAGAGAGCAGGGACAGGACAGGGAGAGAGCAGGACAGGGAGAGAGCAGGACAGGACAGGGAGAAAGAGGACAGGGAGAGAACAGGACAGGACAGGGAGAGAGCAGGACAGGGAGAGAGCAGGACAGGACAGGGAGAAAGAGGACAGGGAGAGAACATAAAGAAAATATCTAGGTGAGGAGCAGAATAATATTTCTCTGACACACACAACCTTGGTCCAGTAACAGTATCTCTGTACAACCTTGGTCCAGTAACAGTATCTCTGTTTTCTTATATGTGATCGTCTATTTATTTGGGACATCTCGTGTCAGTTAATCTCCCGTGGGCAGATTCTGTATGTAGACCGTAGAATCTGCCGGGACTGAATGGGTTGTGTGTCTCTCTCTCAGCCAACTCCCAACAAGTCCTTTCAAGCTGAGCCATTCATCAAACTCTGCTTCGATTATTTGTGAGCTTTATGGATGATGCCAACACACACACACACACACACACACACACACACACATTCACACACCGTGGGCTTTATGGATGATGCCACAGTCAGATAGATAGATAGCTGGCATAGATACTAAACAATCTGTCCCAGATATTGTTATACTATAGTGTAGAAAGGCAAAGTGTGTGGCCTCACTGATTCAATGTTGGTGTGCTTTTAAATAACATCATTAGCAATGCTGATAACATAATTTGAATTGATGTTGGCGTTAAATGAATTTGTTCATCGTTCACCTCAGGTGAGCTTGACTCTCATTACCGTCAGTGATATAATGAACATACTGCAGCTAGCTGCTGAATCTACATCACGTCTACATTGTCTTACTTACTCAGACTGTTTTGGAGCCCGAATCTGACAGCGTCCCAAATGGCACCCTATTCCCTTGTCTAAAGTAGTGCACTACATAGGGAACAGGGTGTCATTTGGGGCGCACACCAAACTTTTATGTGGTTAGTATGATGCTAGCTCCAGTTAGCTGTGGTTAGTATGATGCTAGCTCCAGTTAGCTGTGGTTAGTATGATGCTAGCTCCAGTTAGCTGTGGTTAGTATGATGCTAGCTCCAGTTAGCTGTGGTTAGTATGATGCTAGCTCCAGTTAGCTGTGGTTAGTATGATGCTAGCTACAGTTAGCTGTGGTTAGTATGATGCTAGCTACTGTTAGCTGTGGTTGGTATGATGCTAGCTACAGTTAGCTGTGGTTAGTATGATGCTAGCTACTGTTAGCTGTGGTTAGTATGATGCTAGCTACAGTTAGCTGTGGTTAACA
>CM072246.1:43452970-43512970 GCA_036851935.1 Coregonus suidteri | reverse complement strand
TTTAACACTTTTTTGGTTACTACATAATTCCATATGTGTTATTTCATAGTGTTGATGTCTTCAGGATTATTCTACAATGTAGAACATAGTAAAAATAAAGAAAAACCCTTGAATGAGTAGGTGTTGTAAAACTTTAGACCGGTAGTGTACAGGTCTGCTGTATCTGAGATAACAACAACAACAACAATATTTTCCGATCCCACTGGTGTCGAATCGCCCAATGTTGTGTCTGAAAGATCAGTCACGACACATCACTACGATCTCATACGTTGCTATAGCATTACATTTATCATTTCATTTTATCATACGCTCTTATCCAGAGCGACTTACAGGCGCAATTAGGGTAAAGTGCCTTGCTCAAGGGCACATCGACAGATTTGTCACCTAGTCGGCTTGGGGATTAGAACCAGCGACCTTTCGGTTACTGGCACAACGCTCTTAACCACTAAGCTACCTGCCGCACATTATTTAGACAGAAGAAAATACCATACAGGGCTAACGGCTAAGGTGCATAACTTTAACTAATACAGTACCTCAGTCAAAGATGCAGACGGGGCACAAGAACTGAAGCTTTCCTTTGATAGACTTCTCATTTCATGGTTCAATTATGAGTCCTGGATTGAGATACTAGGCAGGTGATACAGACAGTAGAGCAGTGTCCCTAATGCCACCCTATTCCCTATGTAGTGCACTACTTTAGACCAGAGAATGGCACCCTATTCCCTATATAGTGCACTACTTGAAAAGTAGGCACTTGAAAAGTAGTGCACTACATAGGGAATAGGGTGCCATTTAGGATGCAGAGAGGTGATGGTTGACAACGCTTCATCTAAACACTAGTAAAACTAAATGCATGCTCTTCAACCGAACGCTGCTGGCACCCGCCCACCCGACTAGAATCACTACTCTCGACGGGTCTGACCTAGAGTATGTGGACAACTACGAATACCTAGGTGTCTGGTTAGACTGTAAACTCTCCTTCCAGACTCACATTAAGAATCTCCAATCCAAAGTTAAATCTAGAATCGGTTTCCTATTTCGCAACAAAGCCTCCTTCACTCATGCTGCCAAACAATGCCCTCGTAAAACTGACTATCCTACCGATCCTTGACTTCGGCGATGTCATTTACAAAATAGCCTCCAACACCCTACTCAGCAGATTGGATGTGGTCTATCACAGTGCCATCCGTTTTGTCTCCAAAGCCCCATACACTACCCACCACTGTGACCTGTACGCTCTTGTTGGCTGGCCCTCACTACATATTCGTCGCCAAACCCACTGGCTCCAGGCCATCTATAAATCACTGCTAGGCAAATCCCCGCCTTATCTTAGCTCATTGGTCACCATAGCAACACCCACCCGTAGTCTGCGCTCCAGCAGGTATATCTCACTGGTCATCCCCAAAGCCAACACCTCCTTTGGCCGCCATTCCTTCCAGTTCTCTGCTGCCAATGACTGGAACAAATTGCAAAAATCTCTGAAGCTGGAGACTCTTATCTCCCTCACTAACTTTAAGCATCAGTTGTCAGAGCACCTTACCGATCACTGCACCTGTACACAGCCATTCTGAAATTAGCCCACCCAACTACCTCATCCCCATATTGTTATTTATTTTGCTCATTTGCACCACAGTATCTCTATTTGCACATCATCTCTTGCACATCTATCATTCCAGTGTTAATACTAATTGTAATTATTTTGCACTATAGCCTATTTATTGCCTTACCTCCATAACTTGCTACATTTGCACACACTGTATATATATTTTCTGTTGTATTTTTGACTTTATGTTTTGTTTTACCCCATATGTAACTCTGTGTTGTTGTTTTTATCGCACTGCTTTGCTTTATCTTGGCCAGGTCGCAGTTGTAAATGAGAACTTGTTCTCAACTGGCCTACCTGGTTAAATAAAGGTGAAATAAAATAAATAAAATAAAAGTGTCCTGGAGGACAGAATGAGCCCTCCCTCGGTGGCGACATGGTTTATCCTAATTAGATACACTCACCCAAACTCACTTAGGCACATGCCCGACAGAGTCATTGAAGAGAACCTTGGTGTGGAGTTAATTATTTGGATTCTATGCTTCTCTTTATTCTTACTGATTATTTCTTGAATACTTGTTTTGTCATCTCTGATATTAACTGTCACAACAGAGTCATTCTGTTTCATTTAATTCAAGACTGCCGGTTTAGGAGAATCTGAACATTCCAATTATTGTGTGTGTGTGTGGTGTGTGTGTGGTGTGTGTGTGTGTGTGGTGTGTGTGTGTTGTGTGTGTGTGTGTGTGTGTGTGTGTGTGTGTGTGTGTGTGTGTGTGTGTGTGTGTGTGTGTGTGTGTGTGTGTGTGTGTGTGTGTGTGTGTGTGGTGTGTGTGTGTGTGTGTGTGTGTGTGTGTGTGTGTGTGTGTGTGTGTGTGTGTGTGTGTGTGTGTGTGTGTGTGTGTGTGTGCGTGTGTGTGTGTGTGTGGTGTGTGTGTGTGTGTGTGTGTGTGTGTGTGTGTGTGTGTGGTGTGTGTGGTGTGTGTGTGTGTGTGTGTGTGTGTGTGTGTGTGTGTGTGTGTGTGTGTGTGTGTGTGTGTGTGTGTGTGTGTGTGTGTGTGTGTGTGTGTGTGTGTGTGTGTGTGTGTGTGTGTGTGTGTGTGTGTGTGTGTGTGTGTGTGTGTGTGTGTGTGTGTGTGTGTGTGTGTGTGTGTGTGTGTGTGTGTGTGTGTGTGTGTGTGTGTGTGTGTGTGTGTGTGTGTGTGTGTGTGTGTGTGTGTGTGTGTGTGTGTGTGTGTGTGTGTGTGTGTGTGTGTGTGTGTGTGTGTGTGTGTGTGTGTGTGTGTGTGTGTGTGTGTGTGTGTGTGTGTGTGTGTGTGTGTGTGTGTGTGTGTGTGTGTGTGTGTGTGTGTGTGTGTGTGTGTGTGTGTGTGTGTGTGTGTGTGTGTGTGTGTGTGTGTGTGTGTGTGTGTGTGGTGTGTGTGTGTGTGTGTGTGTGTGTGTGTGTGTGTGTGTGTGTGTGTGTGTGTGTGTGTGTGTGTGTGTGTGTGTGTGTGTGTGTGTGTGTGTGTGTGTGTGTGTGTGTGTGTGTGTGTGTGTGTGTGTGTGTGGTGTGTGTGTGTGTGTGTGTGTGTGTGTGTGTGTGTGTGTGTGTGTGTGTGTGTGTGTGTGTGTGTGTGTGTGTGTGTGTGTGTGTGTGTGTGTGTGTGTGTGTGTGTGTGTGTGTGAGTGAGTGTTGATTATCATCCAGCTGTGTTATTGTTTGTCTCTTCCTTCCTGTCTGTTACGTTCTCCCCATGCTGTCCAATATCCATAATAAGTTATTCAGAATGCAAGCAGCCGAAGTGAAATAATATTTCACAAATATCACAGCCTCTTTCGGAAAATGGTGATGTACTCCTGTTGAAAGGGAAAGGATGATTTTAATAGAAAGTTAGCAAAAATAGATAAGATCTTGCTATCATGGAAAGGTAAATACCTGTCAATTTGTGGAAAAATCACCCTGATTAACTCTTTAGTATTGTCCCAGTTTACCTATTTGCCTATGGTCTTGCCTACGCCTAGCAAACAGTTTTTTAAATTATATGAGAAAAAAACATTCAATTTTATTTGGAACGGCAAGCCAGACAAAATTAAACGGGCCTATTTATATAATGAATATGAATTAGGAGGACATAAATTATTAAATATTAAAGCATTAGACCTATCACTAAAAGCTTCAGTCATACAAAAATTATACTTAAATCCGAACTGGTTCTCTAGCAAACTAGTAAGATTGTCTCACCCAATGTTCAAGATTTGACTTTTTCCCTTTTATCAGATTACAACCTCTCACTTTCAGGTATTTGAAAATGAAATAATCTCCCAAATATCACTATTTCTTAAACAAGCCATAGAAAGTTGGTTGCAAATTCAATTTAATCCTCCAGAAATGACAGAACAAATATTGCAACAAATATTGTGGTTAAACTCAAATATACTAATTGATAAAAAATCGTTCTTTTTTTAGAAAAAAAAAAAAATAGTATAATCTTTGTAAATGATATCATCGGTAGGACTGGTGGAGTTATGTCGCACATGCAGCTAACAAAAACATATGGAAATGTCTGCTCTACCCAAAATTACAACCAAATAATTGCAGCCTTACCGCAAAAATGGAAGAGGAAAGTGGAAGGGGGAGAAAGTAAGGAACTTGTCTGTCGGCCGCATTAAAGAACATAATTGGTTAAGGAAAACTGTGATAAATAAAAAAGTATACCAGTTTCATTTAAGGACCAAAGGATTGACAGCCGTCCCATATAGATTGCAAAATAGTTGGGAAGAGATTTTTGACGTACCGATTCCATGTCATAGTGTTTATGAACTGATACGCAAAACGACGCCGGATTCAAAACTTAGAATTTTTCAATTTAAATTATTATATACAATTCTTGCTACCAATAGAATGTTATTGATATGGGGGATACAATCTTCCCAGCTCTGCAGATTTGGCTGTGAAGAGACAGAATCATTAGATCATTTGTTTTGGTTCTGTCCATTTGTAGCTTGTTTCTGGACACAGGTCCAGGAATGGCTAAAGGATTGCAATATTTGTGTGGAGCTAACCCTGCTAGATAGCACTACTGGGTGATCTGAAAAGTCATAGTCAATCGATCAATAATATAATAATACTTTTAGCAAAAACAAATATTTTCAATTCACAAACTGTAGAAACAATGAGAATAGAAAGGTTCAGAACTTTTGTAAAACATCACAGTACAGTTGAAAAATATATGGCAAATATAAATCCAATATGGATGGTGTTAAGAGATAGATGGGAGGTGTTGAATGGAGCTGAAGGATGGGACTAATAACAACAACTAATAACAACAAGATAACTAGTGTAAAGCATACTGTGTCCATAATAAGTATATAGGTTATAGGTTGAGAGCTTTTGTGAAAGAGCACAGTTAGAAAGTTATGGCGTATAGAAGCAAACCGGATGGACATCATGAAAATGATTGGAGGAAGTTCAGGAGTAAAAACAAACAAAATATAATTATTGACTGTGTCCATAAAATGTATATAGCATGTATAAGCTGGAAGTAGAGGCCTAAGCGTTGTTGTTCACTAGTTTACTCCAATTAGGGAAGGGGTGGTGGGGTTGGAAAGTAATAAAGGGAAATATATATTTTTTTAAAGGATATGTATTTATATATTTATGTATGTATATGCGTATATGTATGTATGTGTATGTATGTGTGTACATATATATATATAGAAGAAAAAAAATAACATATGGGGGATTGGAAGTGATGCAGACAATTACATTGATGGCAGTTACAATCTATCTGCAATATGAAAGCTGATCTACCCTCTAAAAAAATATATAAAAAAAGGAAAAGGATGATGTACTCCTGTTGAAAGGAAAAGGATGATGGACTCCTGTTGAAAGGAAAAGGAGGATGTTCTCCTGTTGAAAGGGAAAGGATGATGTACTCCTGTTGAAAGGAAAAGGATGATGTTCTCCTGTTGAAAGAAAAAGGATGATGTACTCCTGTTGAAAGGAAAAGGATGATGTACTCCTGTTGAAAGGGAAAAGGATGATGGACTCCTGTTGAAAGGAAAAGGATGATGTACCCCTGTTGAAAGGGGAAGGATGATGGACTCCTGTTGAAAGGAAAAGGATGATGTTCTCCTGTTGAAAGGAAAAGGATGATGTTCTCCTTTTGAAAGGAAAAGGATGATGTACTCCTGTTGAAAGGAAAAGGATGATGTACCCCTGTTGAAAGGGAAAGGATGATGTTCTCCCATAGAATAGAAAAGGATGATGTACTCCTGTTGAAAGGGAAGGGTGATGGACTCCTGTTGAAAGGAAAAGGATGATGGACTCCTGTTGAAAGGGAAAGGATGATGGACTCCTGTTGAAAGGAAAAGGATGATGTTCTCCCGTTGAAAGGGAAATGATGATGTACTCCTGTTGAAAGGAAAATGATGATGTTCTCCCGTTGAAAGGGAAATGATGATGTTCTCCAGTTGAAAGGGAAAGGATGATGGACTCCTGTTGAAAGGGAAAATGATGATGTTCTCCCGTTGAAAGGGAAATGATGATGTTCTCCCATTGAAAGTGAAAGGATGATGGACTCCTGTTGAAAGGGAAAGGATGATGGACTCCTGTTGAAAGGGAAAGGATGATGTACTCCTGTTGAAAGGAAAAGGGTGATGGACTCCTGTTGAAAGGAAAAGGATGATGTACTCCTGTTGAAAGGGAAAGGATGATGTTCTCCCGTTGAAAGGGGAATGATGATGTACTCCAGTTGAAAGGAAAAGGATGATGTTCTCCCGTTGAAAGGGAAATGATGATGTACTCCTGTTGAAAGGGGAAGGATGAAGTTCTCCCGTTGAAAGGGAAATGATGATGTACTCCAGTTGAAAGGAAAATGATGATGTTCTCCCGTTGAAAGGGAAATGATGATGTTCTCCAGTTGAAAGGAAAAGGATGATGTTCTCCCGTTGAAAGGGAAATGATGATGTACTCCTGTTGAAAGGAAAAGGATGATGTACTCCTGTTGAAAGGGAAAAGGATGATGTACTTACCTTTATTTTATATATGCCTTTGTGCTCTGTTGACATTCACAGTGGTAATTGAAAATATATTTGTGTTTATTTCATCTTTATTTAATCTTTTATAGTTTTACAGGATGTGTCCCAAATGGCACCCTATCCAACCATAGTGTCATTTTATCTGTAATACCTTTACAATCCCTTCCTTTAGAGAGCTATATGTTGAACTGCTTAAACGGTCAGCCAATGTGTTTGATCAATTTGAAGCCAGTTAGCTCATTTCACTGGCTGAATGCAAATGCACTTACAGTATATGGGCTCAGGAGACAGGTAGGAACTGAAATCATCATATATTCTAAAACACTCCAGCAGTGTTTTAGATTAAAGAAATCTATTTGGGATGGAAACACATTTCTATGAATAAATGGTTTGCGATTGTTTTATTCAACTTCTTTGAACTGAGAGAGACAGAGAGAGAGGGGAGAGAGAGAGAGAAACAGATAGAGAGAGAGAGAGAAAGAGAGAGAGAGAGAGAGAGGGGGGGGGGGGAGAAACAGAGAGAGGGAGAGGGAGATAGAGAGAGAATGTGTCACGCCCTGGCTCTGGGGACTATGTTATGTTGAGCCAGGGTGTGTAAGTCTATGTTTAATTTTCTATGTTGGGCTGAGTGACTCCCAATCAGAGGCAACGAGTGTCAGCTGGGTGTCTCTGATTGGGAGCCATATTTAACTGTTTGTCTTGCACTTTGTGTTTTGTGGTTTCTTGTTCCTTTTGGTTGTGTATCGAAGGACTTCACGTTTCGTTCTTTGTTTTGATCGTGTGATCAGTTGAATAAATATAATATGTTCACCCGCAACGCTGCGCCTTGGTCCTCTCTGTTCGACGAGCGTGACAGAAGAAACCACCTTAACCAGACCAAGCAGCGTGTTCAGGAGCCATCGCTGGCAGATCTCCGTGGCAACCTCGACTGGATCAAGCAGCGTGACGAGGAGAGAGGATGGACGTGGGAGGAGATGATTGCGAGTCTGGCAAGAGGGAGAGAGGCCTGGGCCACGGGGAGGAGAGACCCCCAGGAAATTTTTAGGGGGGGGCTCACGACGTCGGGCCAGCAGGTGTACGGGTTAGAGCGGTGCAAAGCGTTGGCAGAGAAGGCCGCCAGGTTAGGGGGGCCACTGGGCACAGAGGAGAGGGAAAGTGTGGAGGCACGGCGAGAGGTACTGGGGTGTGTTACCAGTCCGGTCCGGCCCGTTCCTGATCCCTGCGTGGGGCCAGTGGTGTGTGTCCCCAGTACGGTCCGGCCTGTTCCTGCCATTCCCACCAAGTCAGTGGTGCGCGTCGTCAGCCCAGCCCGGCCTGTTCCTGCCATTCCCACCAAGTCAGTGGTGCGCGTCGTCAGCCCGGCCCGGCCTGTTCCTGCCATTCCCACCAAGTCAGTGGTGCGCGTCGTCAGCCCGGCCCGGCCTGTTCCTGCCATTCCCACCAAGTCAGTGGTGTGCGTCGACAGCCCAGCCCGGCCTGTTCCTGCTCCACGCACAAAGCCTACGGTGTGCGTCGTCAGTCCGGCACGGCCCGTTCCTGCTCTCCGCACCAAGTCTGTGGTGCGCGTCGCCAGCCCAGTCCGGCCCATCCAAGCTTCCCGCACCAAGCCAGTGGTGTGCGTCGTCAGCCCTGTCCGGCCCGTTCCTGCTCTCCGCACCAAGTCTGTGGTGCGCGTCGCCAGCCCAGTCCGGCCCATCCAAGCTTCCCGCACCAAGCCAGTGGTGTGCGTCGTCAGTCCGGCACGGCCCGTTCCTGCTCTCCGCACCAAGTCTGTGGTGCGCGTCGCCAGCCCGGTCCGGCCCGTCCAAGCTCCCCGCACCGGGTCAGTGGTGCGCGTCGTCAGCCCGGTCCGGCTCATTCCTGCTCCCCGCACCAAGTCAGGGGTGCGCTTCGTCAGCCCGGTCCGGCCCGTTCCTCCTCCACGCATCAAGCCAGGGGGTGTGCGTCGTCAGTCCAGCACAACCCGTGCCTGGGTCATGTCCGGAGCCGGATCCGCCGCCGAGGCGGAGTGCCCACCCGGTCCCTCCCCTGTTGTGGTTGTTTGGCGCGGCCGGAGTCCGCGCCTTTGGGGGGGGGTACTGTCACGCCCTGGCTCTGGGGACTATGTTATGTTGAGCCAGGGTGTGTAAGTCTATGTTTAATTTTCTATGTTGGGCTGAGTGACTCCCAATCAGAGGCAACGAGTGTCAGCTGGGTGTCTCTGATTGGGAGCCATATTTAACTGTTTGTCTTGCACTTTGTGTTTTGTGGTTTCTTGTTCCTTTTGGTTGTGTATCGAAGGACTTCACGTTTCGTTCTTTGTTTTGATCGTGTGATCAGTTGAATAAATATAATATGTTCACCCGCAACGCTGCGCCTTGGTCCTCTCTGTTCGACGAGCGTGACAGAATGAGAGAGAGAGAGAGAGAGAGAGAGAGAGAGAGAGAGAGACAGGATGCTAGCATCATCGTGTGTCTGTGCCTGTTGAACCTGTCAATCAGAAGACCTTCCCTATGGAATGTCTTTCATTATTTACAGGAAGACAAAGATGATTGAATTACTTTGTGTGTTCTCTTGGAGCGTCGCAAAGCTCTCTGAATGAAATGAAAGCAAATCAAGAAACTTGTGTGGCTTTGGCAAGGTTGAGATCCTTATCTGTGATTCAAATGACCACCCTATTCCCTTTAGAGTACACCACTTGTGACCAGAGCCCTATGGGAAGTAGTGCACTATAAAAGGGAAAAGAGTGCTATTTGGGACACATGATTTAAATGTGTTTAAGTGATTAATAAGACTGAACTAGATCAAAGGTAATTAAATAATGAATATTGTGTTGCACCTTTAACCAATAGCATAACAAATGAACAACTCTTGAAATAATACAAAGACTTTTGATTGTCTTTATTAAGACATCCTCTATATCAAATTTCAGCCAGACCGCCCATTCAGCCAGACCGCCCATTCAGCCAGACCGCCCGTTCAGCCAGACCGCCCATTCAGCCAGACCGCCCATTCAGCCAGACCGCCTATTCAGCCAGACCGCCCATTCAGCCAGACCGCCTATTCAGCCAGACCGCCCATTCAGCCTGAGCCGCTTTCATTATTTTAATTCCCAAGGGAAAGCTTTAGAAAACAAAAAACACACACACAAAAAAAAAACACAGACACATCAAATACACATTAACTCACAGAAACAGCAAATCCTTTATATAATTAATCTAATAGGACTAATAGTACTGTAGAGCTCTTTTTACTTGCACACAATATATCTGGGTCGTCCCATCCTGCCCCCCAGGGGTCCGCCGCCCTGCAGCGCCCCCAACCCAACACACCCCACTCAGCTTTAGGATCTTAGTGAAACATTCATTATTGGTTTCAGGTGTGTTAGGTCAAGGCCAGAGAGACAACCCACAGGACGGCAGATCCCCCAGGGCCAGGACTGAGCAGCCCCGCAGCTAGGGATTTAACTAAATAGGTATCTCCCCTGACGTGGGCATGTTTTCAATACAGAGTCCTTTAGTCGTCCTGTATTCTATACAGTTGCCCAGTATACCCTTAATCTTGTAATAAACCAAATCTAGTGATACGTAACTTGACATTGTGGGAGGATAACCAACCTTCTAATTCATGGCAATGCATTTCTTAGCCGCTCTAAATGCTTGGTTACATTTTAGTCATTTAGCAGACGCTCTTATCCAGAGCGACTTACAGTTTAGCGAGTGCATACATTTTCATACTGGCCCCCACGTGGGAAACGAACCCACAGCCCTGGCGTTGCAAGCGCCATGCTCTACCAACTGAGCTACACGGGGCCTACACAGTTTCTTCAGATAAGTCTCCAGTGTCAACATTTTCAAGCAAACAAAAACAGGGAGAGTCTGTAGACATTATGAAATAAAAGAACATACACTTTGCCAGCCTTCAGAAGACCACAACATATGCAAATATATCCCATTTTGTGTTTTACACCTCCAGCAGAGGAATGACATTTCTGAGTGCATGTAATTCAGTTTCACTGGCATATAGTACATTCTATGGATGGTCTTAAACTGCAGTAATTTATGTCTGAGATTATATGAACATGACTGGGCATTCAAACATATCTGTATCCATTCATCATCATCGATAGCGTCTCCCAGGTCTTCCTCACATATTTGATTTGCATGTTTTGTGTCATCGGGAAAAGGCTCTATCAACCCTTGATACAGTTTGGAAATCAACTTTGGAAGTTTGACAGACTGCCTTAAAATAGCATCTGGCTTGTCCAGTGTTTGCTTCACAGAGAGAATAAAGTGTTGTATCTGCAAACGTTCACCTCACCTCCGTCATAGACGGGTTTTCCCTGGCTGTCTGACCCTGCTGAGACCCCCGTCACCATCTGACCCTGCTGGGACATGATGAGCATAGCGTTGTGTACTGACGGCACTAGAGGGCTGCATTCCCGCAGGAATCATTGCAAGTTGACATTTTTCATGCTGCAGGTCAGACAGATGACTTTGGGATGAAAATATTTTAGTTGTCCCACAGATTATTTGAAAACGGTCCTCTTTCTGCTTTGTATGCGTTAGCCGACCTATTGTATTAAAAACACATATTTTTCGCATTATTCTCACACTTGCTGTTTCAACTTCAGTATCCTACCTCTCTCCTAGTTGGGCGTGAGAGTTGAAGTGCGCTTAGTATGTGTGGTCTCACTGAAATAGAGTAGGCTGCCTACAATGGGCGAAGAATCACCTGGCAGTTAACTTGAGTAGGAAATTAACTGAAATATGATTAGACTGTAGTTTACTACTGTGTCTGTAAATAAATACTGATAATGGAAAGAAGTGGAGGACGCTCAACCAACATGAGTCGAAGTGTAATCACAAAAATGTAATCATCATTGAAAAGGAAAAAGCACAACACCCACATAGGTTAGTCTACTATGGTGAGCATAGGTTAGGTTACTATGGTGAGCATAGGTTAGGTTACTATGGTGAGCATAGGTTAGGTTACTATGGTGAGCATAGGTTAGGTTACTATGGTGATCATAGGTTAGGTTACTATGGTGAGCATAGGTTAGGTTACTATGGTGAGCATAGGTTAGGTTACTATGGTGAGCATAGGTTAGGTTACTATGGTGAGCATAGGTTAGGTTACTATGGTGAGCATAGGTTAGGTTACTATGGTGAGCATAGGTTAGGTTACTATGGTGAGCATAGGTTAGGTTACTATGGTGAGCATAGGTTAGGTTACTATGGTGAGCATAGGTTAGGTTACTATGGTGAGCATAGGTTAGGTTACTATGGTGAGCATAGGTTAGGTTACTATGGTGAGCATAGGTTAGGTTACTATGGTGAGCATAGGTTAGGTTACTATGGTGAACATAGGTTAGGTTACTATGGTGAGCATAGGTTAGTCTACTATGGTGAGCATAGGTTAGGTTACTATGGTGATCATAGGTTAGTCTACTATGGTGAGCATAGGTTAGGTTACTATGGTGAGCATAGGTTAGGTTACTATGGTGAGCATAGGTTAGGTTACTATGGTGAGCATAGGTTAGGTTACTATGGTGAACATAGGTTAGGTTACTATGGTGAGCATAGGTTAGGTTACTATGGTGAGCATAGGTTAGTCTGCTATGGTGAACATAGGTTAGGTTACTATGGTGAGCATAGGTTAGGTTACTATGGTGAGCATAGGTTAGGTTACTATGGTGAGCATAGGTTAGGTTACTATGGTGAGCATAGGTTAGTCTGCTATGGTGAACATAGGTTAGGTTACTATGGTGAGCATAGGTTAGGTTACTATGGTGAACATAGGTTAGGTTACTATGGTGAGCATAGGTTAGGTTACTATGGTGATCATAGGTTAGGTTACTATGGTGATCATAGGTTAGGTTACTATGGTGAGCATAGGTTCGGTTACAATGGTGATCATAGGTTAGGTTACTATGGTGAGCATAGGTTAGGTTACTATGGTGATCATAGGTTAGGTTATTATGGTGAGCATAGGTTAGGTTACTATGGTGAGCATAGGTGATTCTGCTATGGTGAACATAGGTTAGGTTACTATGGTGAGCATAGGTTAGGTTACTATGGTGAACATAGGTTAGGTTACTATGGTGAGCATAGGTTAGGTTACTATGGTGATCATAGGTTAGTCTGCTATGGTGAACATAGGTTAGGTTACTATGGTGAGCATAGGTTAGTCTGCTATGGTGAACATAGGTTAGGTTACTATGGTGATCATAGGTTAGGTTACTATGGTGAGCATAGGTTAGGTTACTATGGTGATCATAGGTTAGGTCACTATGGTGAGCATAGGTTAGGTTACTATGGTGAGCATAGGTTAGGTTACTATGGTGAGCATAGGTTAGGTTATTATGGTGAGCATAGGTTAGGTTACTATGGTGAGCATAGGTTAGGGTACTATGGTGAGCATAGGTTAGGTTACTATGGTGAGCATAGGTTAGGTTACTATGGTGAGCATAGGTTAGGTTACTATGGTGAACATGGATTAGGTTACTATGGTGAGCATAGGTTAGGTTACTATGGTGATCATAGGTTAGGTTATTATGGTGAGCATAGGTTAGTCTACTATGGTGATCATAGGTTAGTCTACTATGGTGAGCATAGGTTAGGTTACTATGGTGAGCATAGGTTAGGTTACTATGGTGAGCACAGGTTAGTGTGCTATGGTGAACATAGGTTAGGTTACTATGGTGAGCATAGGTTAGGTTACTATGGTGAACATAGGTTAGGTTACTATGGTGAGCATAGGTTAGGTTACTATGGTGATCATAGGTTAGGTTACTATGGTGATCATAGGTTAGGTTACTATGGTGAGCATAGGTTCGGTTACAATGGTGATCATAGGTTAGGTTACTATGGTGAGCATAGGTTAGGTTACTATGGTGATCATAGGTTAGGTTACTATGGTGAGCATAGGTTAGGTTACTATGGTGATCATAGGTTAGGTCACTATGGTGAGCATAGGTTAGGTTACTATGGTGAGCATAGGTTAGGTTACTATGGTGAGCATAGGTTAGGTTATTATGGTGAGCATAGGTTAGGTTACTATGGTGAGCATAGGTTAGGGTACTATGGTGAGCATAGGTTAGGTTACTATGGTGAGCATAGGTTAGGTTACTATGGTGAGCATAGGTTAGGTTACTATGGTGAACATGGATTAGGTTACTATGGTGAGCATAGGTTAGGTTACTATGGTGATCATAGGTTAGGTTATTATGGTGAGCATAGGTTAGTCTACTATGGTGATCATAGGTTAGTCTACTATGGTGAGCATAGGTTAGGTTACTATGGTGAGCATATGTTAGGTTACTATGGTGAGCACAGGTTAGTGTGCTATGGTGAACATAGGTTAGGTTACTATGGTGAGCATAGGTTAGGTTACTATGGTGAACATAGGTTAGGTTACTATGGTGAGCATAGGTTAGGTTACTATGGTGATCATAGGTTAGGTTACTATGGTGATCATAGGTTAGGTTACTATGGTGAGCATAGGTTCGGTTACAATGGTGATCATAGGTTAGGTTACTATGGTGAGCATAGGTTAGGTTACTATGGTGATCATAGGTTAGGTTACTATGGTGATCATAGGTTAGGTTACTATGGTGATCATAGGTTAGGTTACTATGGTGAACATAGGTTAGGTTACTATGGTGAGCATAGGTTAGGTTACTATGGTGAACATAGGTTAGGTTACTATGGTGAGCATAGGTTAGGTTACTATGGTGATCATAGGTTAGGTTACTATGGTGATCATAGGTTAGGTTACTATGGTGAGCATAGGTTCGGTTACAATGGTGAGCATAGGTTAGGTTACTATGGTGATCATAGTTTAGGTTACTATGGTGAGCATAGGTTAGGTTACTATGGTGAGCATAGGTTAGTCTACTATGGTGAGCATAGGGTAGGTTACTATGGTGAACATAGGTTAGTCTACTATGGTGAGCATAGGGTAGGTTACTATGGTGAGCATAGGTTAGGTTACTATGGTGAGCATAGGTTAGGTTACTATGGTGAGCATAGGTTAGGTTACTATGGTGAGCATAGGTTAGGTTACTATGGTGAGCATAGGTTAGGTTACTATGGTGATCATAGGTTAGGTTACTATGGTGAGCGAGCGGTGCACCTTTTCATTTCCAATAAGTATTTATTACCCATTTATTTGTCTTTGCCTGCAAATAATCTTCCTAAAAGGTAGGCTATATCCTATAGGACTATGGTAGGCTATATCCTATAGGACTAAGGTAGGCTGTATCCTATAGGACTAAGGTAGGCTATATCCTATAGGACTAAGGTAGGCTATATCCTATAGGACTAAGGTAGGCTATATCCTATAGGACTAAGGTAGGCTATATCCTATAGGACTAAGGTAGGCTATATCCTATAGGACTAAGGTAGGCTATATCCTATAGGACTAAGGTAGGCTGTATCCTATAGGACTAAGGTAGGCTATATCCTATAGGACTAAGGTAGGGTATATCCTATAGGACTAAGGTAGGCTATATCCTATAGGACTAAGGTAGGCTATATCCTATAGGACTAAGGTAGGCTATATCCTATAGGACTAAGGTAGGCTATATCCTATAGGACTAAGGTAGGCTATATCCTATAGGACTAAGGTAGGTTATATCCTATAGGACTAAGGTAGGCTGTATCCTATAGGACTAAGGTAGGCTATATCCTATAGGACTATGTAAAACGTAGCAAGTGTCGCTGTCATCATTGTTGCTGCTTCCAGTTCAGCAGCCATACCTGCGAGATCAGGTGTGCATGTGGTCTCAATTAAATAGAGTAGGCTATAGCCTATGCACGGGGCAGTTATCTTTCCAAAGAAATGTTCTTCCTAAATAGGCTATAGTTTACTACATTGCCTAAAAATATAACTAAATATTGATCACCCATATTTCTCCGTCTGTAAATCTTCCCACTCCTAAAAAGGTAGGCTATAAAAAATAGCTTGAGAGAGAAAGTGCAAGTCTCTCAACTCCGCTCTTTTCAAACTCCATCTAACACAGTGGCTGATACAGCCCAGTAAAACAATATAAGGGCCATGTGAGAATCTCTGATAATTTAACCTATTTCTTTGCGCATTTGACATTGCCCATGGGGCACATCATTGCAGGGAACATGGCTGGCAAGCGAGCTGCGTCGGATAAGCCTAAAATAACATTGTGGCACTGCGGTTGGGTTTGGGACCAGTTCTTGCAGAAGTTGGTGTGAGTCAGAAAGCCAGCTGGTGCAGGTGGGAGCGGGAGGAAGAAATTGGTCCTGCGCAGACTTTTACTGTGCACCATGACAGTCAAGCCTGTAACGTGTAGCTGTTTAGTGGCTAGCTTTGCACTTGGCTGGCTAACAGTAGCTGCTAGGGTTAAGTTATAACCTACATTTGTGTTTTGTTTTTACTTACTGGTAACCAGAGTCGTTCAAGGGAATTCGGGACATGGGTGACTAGTTAACGTTAGCTTGGCTCTCTCTGCGTGTTCGTGCCGTGGGAGGATTTTTTTTTTTTTTTGCGTTGGCAGAGAGCAATGGCTAGCTAGTATGCTAACTATTCTAGCTAACTAACTGGCTGAATAAGTTGACGACGGACTCGCTCAAGCTGTCGGGAATAACCCAGAACTTTACACAACGTTAGACACGGACACAAATGATCTGCTTGGCGTGTTGACACACTGGTGGTTTGTTGTGGCCGAGTATTGGTGCTAAACCGTGTTGTTGGAGGCTGGCATGCTAGTTGGCTGTGGCGTCATAGGATTCGGTGCCCTGGACGGTTTTCACGGAAGAATACATAACCAAGTCAGCTATCTGAATAAACTAAGTTAGTCTATTCCTAGAAAACATTGAACCGCTGTAGTTTACAACAATTATAGTTTCTGAGGTGGAAGTTGGGAGAGTTATATTTGGGTGTTTTAGTGAAACGTAAGTCAAATAAAATAAAATAAAATACAATTTTATTGGCCACATGCGCCGAATACAACAGGTGCAGACATTACAGTGAAATGATTACTTACAGCCCTTAACCAACAGTGCATTTATTTTTAATAAAAAAGTAGAATATAACAAAAAAGTGTTGAGAAAAAAAGAGCAGAAGTAAAATAAAATAACAGTAGGGAGGCTATATATACAGGGGGGTACCGGTGCAGAGTCAATATGCTGGGGCACCGGCTAGTTGAGGTAGTTGAAGTAATATGTACATGTGGGTAGAGTTAAAGTGACTATGCATAAATAATTAACAGAGTAGCAGCAGCGTAAAAATATGGGGGTGGGGGCAGTGCAAATATTCAGGGTAGCCATGATTAGCTGTTCAGGAGTCTTATGGCTTGGGGGTAGAAGCTGTTGAGAAGTCTTTTGGACCTAGACTTGGCACTCCGGTACCGCTTGCCGTGCGGTAGCAGAGAGAACAGTCTATGACTAGGGTGGCTGGAGTCTTTGACAATTTTGAGGGCCTTCCTCTGACAGCGCCTGGTATAGAGGTCCTGGATGGCAGGAAGCTTGGCCCCAGTGATGTACTGGGCCGTACGCAATACCCTCTGTAGTGCCTTGCGGTCGGAGGCCAAGCAGTTGCCATACCAGGCGGTGATGCAACCAGTCAGGATGCTCTCGATGGTGCAGCTGTATAATTTTTTTGAGGATCTGAGGACCTATGCAGGGCTGTGCTTCCCTTTGTAGTCTGTAATAGTTTTCAAGCCCTGCCACATCCGACGAGCATCAGAGCCGGTGTAGTACGATTCAATCTTAGTCCTGTATTGACTCTTTGCCTGTTTGATGGTTCGTCGGAGGGCATAGCAGGATTTCTTATAAGCGTCCGGGTTAGAGTTCCGCTCCTTGAAAGCGGCAGCTCTACCCTTTAGCTCAGTGCGGATGTTTCCTGTAATCCATGGCTTCTGGTTGGGGTATGTACGTACGGTCACTGTGGGGACGACATCATCAATGCACTTATTGATGAAGCCAGTGACTGATGTGGTGTACTCCTCAATGCTACCTGAAGAATCCTGGAACATGTTCCAGTCTGTGCTAGCAAAACAGTCCTGTAGCTTAGCATCTGCGTCATCTGACCACTTTTTTATTAACAGAGTCACTGGTGCTTCCTGCTTTAGTTTTTGCTTATAAGCAGGAATCCCATCCAGGAATCCCCTCCAAAAGTGAGGGAGGCCCCGCTCTCTCGCTTTCCCAGATGTTTAGTTCATTTCATTCCGATCTCCTTTGCAATATTGTAGCCATTTTCTGTAGCCTGTCAACTATGTGTCTGTCTATCCCTGTTCTCTCCTCTCCGCACAGGCTATACAAACGCCTCACACCGCGTGGCTGCTGCCTCTCTAACCTGGTGGTCCCTGCACGCACCACCCACGTGGAGTTCCAGGTCTCCGGCAGCCTCTGGAACTGCCGTTCTGTGACCAACAAGGCAGAGTTCATCTCAGCCTATGCTACCCTCCAGTCCCTCGACTTCTTGGCGCTGACGGAAACGTGGATTACCACAGAAAACACTGCTACTCCTACTGCTCTCTCCTCGTCTGACCATGTGTTCTCGCATACCCCGAGAGCATCTGGTCAGCGGGGTGGTGGTACAGGAATCCTCATCTCTCCCAAGTGGGCATTCTCTCTTTCTCCCCTTGACCCATCTGTCTATCTCCTCATTTGAATTCCATGCTGTCACAGTCACCAGCCCATTCAAGCTTAACATCCTTATCATTTATCGCCCTCCAGGTTCCCTTGGAGAGTTCATCAATGAGCTTGACGCGTTGATAAGTTCCTTTCCTGAGGATGGCTCACCCCTCACAGTTCTGGGTGACTTTAACCTCCCTACGTCTACCTTTGACTCTGCCTCCTTCTTTCCACTCCTCTCCTCTTTTGACCTCACCCTCTCACCGTCCCCCCTACTCACAAGGCAGGCAATACGCTTGACCTCATCTTTACTAGATGCTGTTGTTCTACTAATCTCACTGCAACTCCCCTCCATGTCTCCGACCACTACTTTGTATCCTTTCTCTCTCGCTCTCCTCCAACACTACTCACTCTGCCCCTACACAGATGGTAATGCGCCGTCGCAACCTTCGCTCTCTCTCTCCCGCTACTCTCTCCTCTTCCATCCTATCATCTCTTCCCTCTGCTCCAATCTCCTGATTCTGCCTCCTAAACCCTCATCTCCTCCCTTTCTGCATCCTTTGACTCTCTATGTCCCCTATCCTCCCGGCCGGCTCGGTCCTCCCCTCCTGCTCCGTGGCTTGACGACTCATTGCGAGCTCACAAAACAGGGCGGAAATGGAGGAAAACTAGACTCCCTGCGGACCTGGCATCTTTTCACTCCCTCCTCTCTACATTTTCTTCCTCTGTTTCTGCTGCTAAAGCCACTTTCTACCACTCTAAATTCCAAGCATCTGCCTCTAACCCTAGGAAGCTCTTTGCCACCTTCTCCTCCCTGCTGAATCCTCCCCCCCCCCCCTCTCTGTGGATGACTTCGTCAACCATTTTGAAAAGAAGGTTGACGACATCCGATCCTCGTTTGTTAAGTCAAATGACACCACTGGTCCTGCTCACACTGCCCTACCCTATGCTTTGACTTCTTTCTCCCCTCTCTCTCCAGATGAAATCTTGCGACTTGTGACGGCCGGCCGCCCAACAACCTGCCCGCTTGACCCTATCCCCTCCTCTCTTCTCCAGACTATTTCCGGAGACCTTCTCCCTTACCTCACCTCGCTCATCAACTCATCCTTGACTGTTGGCTATGTCCCTTCCATCTTCAAGAGAGCGAGAGTTGCACCCCATCTAAAAAAAACCTACACTCGATCCCTCCGATGTCAACAACTACAGACCAGTATCCCTTCTTTTTTCTCTCCAAAACTCTTGAGCGCCGCCGTCTTACCCAACTCTCTTGCTATCTCTCTCAGAATGACCGTGATCCAAACCAGTCAGGTTTCAAGACTGGTCATTCAACTGAGACTGCTCTTCTCTGTGTCACGGAGGCTCTCCGCACTGCTAAAGCTAACGCTCTCTCCTCTGCTCTCGTCCTTCTAGACCTGTCTGCTGCCTTTGATACTGTGAACCATCAGATCCTCCTCTCCACCCTCTCCGAGTTGGGCATCTCCGGCGCGGGTCACTCTTGGATTGTGTCCTACCTGACAGGTCGCTCCTACCAGGTGGCGTGGCGAGAATCTGTCTCCGCACCACGTGCTCTCACCACTGGTGTCCCCCAGGGCTCAGTTCTAGGCCCTCTCCTATTCTCGCTATACACCAAGTCACTTGGCTCTGTCATATCCTCACATGGCCTCTCCTATCATTGCTAAGCAGACAACACACAATTAATCTTCTCCTTTCCCCCTTCTGATAACCAGGTGGTGAATTGCATCTCTGCATGTCTGGCAGACATATCAGTGTGGATGACGGATCACCACCTCAAGCTGAACCTCAGCAAGACGGAGCTGCTCTTCCTCCCGGGGAAGGACTGCCCGTTCCATGATCTCGCCATCACGGTTGACAACTCCGTTGTGTCCTCCTCCCAGAGTGCAAAGAGCCTTGGCATGACCTTGGACAAAACCCTGTCGTTCTCCGCTAACATCAAGGCGGTGACCCGATCATGTAGGTTCATGCTCTACAACATTCGCAGAGTATGACCCTGCCTTACACAGGAAGCGGCACAGGTCCTAATCCAGGCACTTGTCATCTCCCATCTGGATTATTACTGCAACTCGCTGTTGGCTGGGCTCCTGCCTGTGCCATTAAACCCATACAACTCACCCAGAATGCCGCAGCCCGTTGGTGTTCAACCTTCCCAAGTTTTCTCACGGCACACTCCACTGGCTTCCAGTTGAAGCTCGCAACTGCTACAAGACCATGGTGCTTGCCTACGGAGCTGTGAGGGGAACGGCACCTCCATACCTTCAGGCTCTGATCAGTCCCTACACCGAAACGAGGGCATTGTGTTCATCCACCTCTGGTCTGCTGGCTCCCTTACCTCTGCGGAAGCACAGTTCCCGCTCAGCCCAGTCAAAAAACTGTTCACTGCTCTGGCACCCCAATGGTGGAACAAGCACCCTCACGACGCCAGGACAGCGGAGTCACTCACCACCTTCCGGAGACACTTGAAACCCCACCTCTTTAAGGAATACCTGGGATAGGATAAAGTAATCCTTCTACCCCCCTTACCCCCCCCCCCCAAAAAAATAAACAAAAATAAATAACGTTGGAAATACATTACCATACAGAAAATGTTTATTACCATGTCAGTGTGAAAAGTAGGGAATTAGCTAAACTGACAAATAAAAACGTCACTCACATTGCACTGAAAAAACGTCATGGTACATCAACTTCAGAAAACTAGCCAAGTTCATTTACTTCTGAAACGGGACAAAACAAAGGCTACAAAACATTTCCATACAAACAACAGCTGTTAGACAGTAATAATAATATCGCTATCTGACAGATAACTAGAGGCTAGAGCTGACCTGGCTGTGGTAGCTACTAGCTAGCGTAGCTTATTCATTCACTTCAGTCGAGAGGGGATGAAACATTAGCTAACGTTACATGTCAGTTACAATACTAGCTCAGCACTGCGAATAAACACTAGTTTCATTTTCTTCTGTTAAGTTAAACAGCAGATACCTTGCCAGCAAAATCAGTCAACTAAAGAGTAGCCAATTTCTGCTCTGCTTGCTTTTACAACTCCGTGAAAGAGCGCAACACATACACACTGAACTATGCTCAACTCTCCCGTGCTGCTCCAGCCAGCCTTCCAGAAGCCTGTCAGCCAGCTCTGTGGTGTCCCTGCGGTCCTAAATCCAGACCACTCCAAACAGCCTACCCGACCACTCGGAGGCATCCGCATGGTCCTAAAGCACACCGTTGCCTTTTTTTGTATGATAAAACTGGGGTGGACATAAAGGCAATCAATGATAAAAACAAAAAGACAATTTCAGCAGTTTGGATAGTATGTAGAGTTCTACTATAAATCAAAAACACTAGATCAACTTTAATTTCTGAAGTGTCTGGTTTTTGATTTATAGTCATGATGGAATAAAATCACCAGGCCCACTCCATATTATTTGGTGGTTACATTTTACATTTTCATCAAATCACTCTCGGAAGCCATATCTCTAAAATTGAGAAATCACCAGAGCTGAGGATATTGAGGTTCAGCTTCAGCGGCAGTCTGTGGCTCTGGACTGGTCCCAAATGGCACCCTATTTCTTATGGGCTCTGGTCAGAAGTAGTGCACTATATAGAGAATAGGGTGTCATTTGGGACGCAGGCTGTGGCTCCGTAACGCAGAGAGGAGAGGATCTCTCTCTCTCTCTCTCTCTCTCTCTCTCTCTCTCTCTCTCTCTCTCTCTCTCTCTCTCTCTCTCTCTCTCTCTCTCTCTCTCTCTCTCTCTCTCTCTCTCTCTCTCTCTCTCTCTCTCTCTCTCTCTCTCTCTCTCTCTCTCTCTCTCTCTCTCTCTCTCTCTCTCTCTCTCTCTCTCAGACAGACAACAGTGGATGTGTCCCAAATGGCAGGAAGGCAGGCGACAAGCTCAGGTCTGCATATTCTTCCCATAGAAACACATTGTGCTTATTCTCTATATAGTGCATGACCTTTGACCATGCAGAGCCCTGTGGGCTAACTATGCTACCAGCTCTCATAGTCTCACGTCAGAATTAGACATTCATCCATGTGTCTCAAACGTCAAATTTAGAAGTTGTTCCAAAATGTCAAATTTCGAAGTGTTTAAGGTTAAGTTTAGTTATTAAACTCTGAATTTTTAAGGTTAGGGTTGAAGGGATGCTTTGGGATTTTGGCAATGAGGTCCTTTATCTACTTCCCCAGAGTCAGATGAACTTGTGGATACCATTTGAATGTACAGTGTATTCTAAATTTGCAACCTTTGGAATCAGAGGCACGCCCATCCAGCATCCCCGTCTACAGCGCCCTAGCAGAACTGAAACCTACTTGAAGGTAACAGCGCTCACTGTTGCCCCCTAGTGGGCCAGGTTCCACTTCCTCTCCCGACGTCCTCAGACATGGAATGGGAGCCATTCTCTGGACGTAGTGAATACTGACTTGTATCACGTGTGACCTGGCTGAACTATGGGCCCTGGTCTAAAGTAGTGCACTATATAGGGAATAGGGAGCCATTCTCTGGTCTAAAGTAGTGCACTATATAGGGAATAGGGAGCCATTCTCTGGTCTAAAGTAGTGCACTAAATAGGGAATAGGGTGCCATTCTCTGGTCTAAAGTAGTGCAAAGTAGTGCTATATAGGGAATAGGGTGCCATTCTCTGGTCTAAAGTAGTGCACTATATAGGGAATAGGGTGCCATTCTCTGGTCTAAAGTAGTGCACTATATAGGGAATAGGGAGCCATTTGCACTATATAGGGAATAGGGACGTATTCTCTGTAGTGTGCACTATATAGGGAATAGGGTGCCATTCTCTGGTCTAAAGTAGTGCACTATATAGGGAATAGGGGGCCATTCTCTGGTCTAAAGTAGTGCACTATATAGGGCAATAGGGAGCCATTCTCTGGTAAAGTAGTGCACTATATAGGGAATAGGGAGCCATTCTCTGGTCTAAAGTAGTGCACTATATAGGGAATAGGGAGCCATTCTCTGGTCTAAAGTAGTGCACTATATAGGGAATAGGGTGCCATTCTCTGGTCTAAAGTAGTGCACTATATAGGGAATAGGGAGCCATTCTCTGGTCTAAAGTAGTGCACTATATAGGGAATAGGGAGCCATTCTCTGGTCTAAAGTAGTGCACTATATAGGGAATAGGGAGCCATTTTGGGACGTATCCAGTAGTGTCGCCTTACAGCAGTGCCATCTCTCCAGGGAAGTGCTCTGATTGGTTGTTTGTATACAACAACAATATTAAAATATTAATTTCAAACTGGACACTTTCTCTGGGTCGATGACTATTGAACCAGAGGAATCTGATGTGGTGACCGGCTACAATACGATATCAAGACTCATTGCTGCAGTTTAATGCAGAGAAGACAACAACAACAACAACGAGTGAAGTGTTAAGCGTGTAACGTGCAAATGAGTCTCGTGTTTTGTTTATGCTTATAGATTAGTAACTGTTAGTGAATTATTTAAAATGGAGGAACAGAGGAATGTTATGTGGTTGTGGGAGAGCCATGATTGATTGTGTTTTGTGTGTCAGTCTGAATATTGTAACTCGACCTAATGACGGAAGGAAAATTAATTACACCAACCAAGACAACCACCACAAATCGATGAACAACTGAATGTGTCACTGTCAAGTCCCTAAAGAGCTGGGAGAGACTGCTAGTTTAGAGCTGGGAGAGACTGCTAGTTTAGAGCTGGGAGAGACTGCTAGTTTAGAGCTGGGAGAGACTGCTAGTTTTAGAGCTGGGAGAGACTGCTAGTTTAGAGCTGGGAGAGACTGCTAGTTTAGAGCTGGGAGAGACTGCTAGTTTAGAGCTGGGAGAGACTGCTAGTTTAGAGCTGGGAGAGACTGCTAGTTTAGAGCTGGGAGAGACTGCTAGTTTAGAGCTGGGAGAGACTGCTAGTTTCTACTTTGTGTCAGAATATTTAGGACCAGAGCATTCAAGAGAATTAAGTATCTCCATAATAACATAAACGCTGGGCATGAATGCATTATCCTGCCTCCAATCAATACAACACAACATTATCCCTAACTTGATTTAACATTGTGCTCACTCGCCTCAACAGAACACACATTATCTTGCCTTATTTCAACACACACAAGCGATACCTCTGGGAGTCAACCATCTGTAGTGTATGAACACATTGTCCTGAATCAACTAAACACAACACAAAATTACATCATCTTCACACAATTCAAAATAGCAGCACAGGCGATTCCTCTGGGAGCCAACAGCTGTCTCTATACCGTGGTAACAGCACCATGGCAACGACAGTCACGGTGGCAGCCAACATAGCATTCTGAATCAGCTCCACTTAGCTCCTCAGATGACATTCTAATAGTGATTCACAAACAATTCACAGAAACAAACCAGTTCCCTGAGCCCAAGATTAAACCTGATTTAGCATGGGTTGGGCCCAAATGGCACCCTATTTCCTACATCAATCAAATCAAAGTTTATAGGTCGCCTACACAGATTTACATATGTTATCGCAGGTGCAGCAAAATGTTTATGTTTCCAGCTCCAACGGTGAAGTACTATCTAGCTGTCACGGTTTCTGCCGAGGCTGCTCCTTCTCCTTGTTCGGGCAGGCTTCGGCGGTCGTCGTCCCCGGAGTACTAGCTGCCACCGTTCGTTGTGTCTGTGTGTGTTTGGTTTGGTCTGTTTTGGTACACCTGTTTCTCATTTTGTCTTGATTATGTGTCCTTTAAGTTCTCGTTGTTTCTGTCTTGTGGTTGTGTGTAGTTGTTCTATGTCAGCAGGTGTTGCCAGTCAGTTTGTGCTCTATTTTTATAGAGAGTCCGCACTGTTGTGCGTTTGTTGTATTTTTTACGCTGAGTGCGTTATTTTCCTTGTTCTTCCGGCTCTGTTTGTAGCCGTTCATTCTGTGGACTTTATTAAAGTATTTTGGACTTGCATCTGCATCCTACATTTGATTCCACACCACACCTACGCCCGTCTCTGACACTAGCAATACAATAACAATACACACATAATACGTTATTGGGGAATAGAGGGAGGAACAGTCTATTTTATTAGTAAAAGGAACAGTTGGTTCTACTAGTAAAAGGAACAGTCGGTTTTATTAGTAAAATGAACAGTCGGTTTTATTAGTAAAAGGAACAGTCGGTTTGATTAGTAGAAGGAACAGTCGGTTTGATTATTAAGAGGAACAGTAGGTTTTATTAGAGAGAGGAACAGTAGGTTTTATTAGTGAGAGGAACAGCAGGTTTTATTAGTGAGAGGAACAGTAGGTTTTATTAGTGAGAGGAACAGCAGGTTTTATTAGTGAGAGGAACAGCAGGTTTTCTTTGTGAGAGGAACAGTGGGTTTTATTAGTGAGAGGAACAGCAGGTTTTATTAGTGAGAGGAACAGTAGGTTTTATTAGTGAGAGGAACAGTGGGTTTTATTAGTGAGAGGAACAGCAGGTTTTATTAGTGAGAGGAACAGTAGGTTTTATTAGTGAGAGGAACAGTGGGTTTTATTAGTGAGAGGAACAGCAGGTTTTATTAGTGAGAGGAACAGTAGGTTTTATTAGTGAGAGGAACAGTGGGTTTTATTAGTGAGAGGAACAGCAGGTTTTATTAGTGAGAGGAACAGTAGGTTTTATTAGTGAGAGGAACAGCAGGTTTTATTAGTGAGAGGAACAGCAGGTTTTATTAGTGAGAGGAACAGCAGGTTTTCTTTGTGAAAAGAACAGTCGATTGTTTTAGTAGGAGGAACATGGTTTATTTTTTTAGGGGGTATATCAGCTTTAATATTGCATATAGATTATAACTTCCATCAATGTAATTGTCTGTATCACTTCCAATACCCCATATATTTATTTCCACAAATATATACATATATATACACATACTGTCACGTTCGCTTACAGACGGGACTGACCAAGGCGCAGCGTGATATGCGTACATGTTTATTAAATATTACCCACAACGACAAAATAACAAATGAAACGAAACGTGAAGTCCAAGGCAGCACAACACAACATACCTTACACGGAACAAGATCCCACAACCCACTAGTGCCAATAGGCTGCCTAAGTATGGTCCCCAATCAGAGACAACGAGCGACAGCTGCCTCTGATTGGGAACCACACCGGCCAACATAGATCTAGAAATACTAGATTCACAACATAGAACAAAACACAGCAAGGAATATACACACCCTGACTCAACATATAAGTTGTATATATATATATATATATATACTAGAGTCCCCTGAGTCAGGGCGTGACAGTACCCCCCCCCCCCAAAGGTGCGGACTCCGACCGCACAACATAAACATAACAGGGTAGAAGCCGGGTGGGCATTCCGCCTCGGAGGCGGATCCGGCTCAGGGCGTGACGACCACTTACTTTCCGCCTCCCTGTTGCGCCCCTGGTCTGGTCTGGACCTCGGCGCGCTGCTTCCCCTCTCCTTCCTCCCACTATACTCCAAGCCCTGTCTGGACCCTGGTGTGGGAGACCCCGAACCTGGAGAGGGGCTACGTCTGGGTCTGGACTGGAGCCGCTGACCAGAGCTGGACTGGGCACCGGTAGAGCGGACTGCTCTGTCTTCGGAGTGGAGCCGATGACCGGATCTGGACTGGACTCCGGTGGAGAGGACTGCTCTGGCTCCGGAGTGGAGCAGCTGACCGGTGCCGGACCAGGCACCGGTGGAACAGGCACGGGCCGTGCCGGACTGGACACACGCACCACTGGCTTGGTGCGGGGAGCAGGAAACGGGCCGGACCGGGCTGGCGACGCGCACCACTGGCTTGGTGCGGGGAGCAGGAACGGGCCGGACCGGGCTGGCAACGCGCACCACTGGCTTGGTGCGAGGGACAGGAACAGGCCGGACCGCGCTGGCGACGCGCACCACTGGCTTGGTGCGAGGGGCAGGAACAGGCCGGGCCAGGCTGGCGACGCGCACCACTGTCTTGGTGCGAGGGGCAGGAAACAGGCCGGGCTGGCGACGCGCACCACTGGCTTGGTGCAAGGGGCAGGAACAGGCCGGGCCGGGCTGGCGACGCGCACCACTGGCTTGGTGCGAGGGGCAGGAACAGGCCGGGCCGGGGCTGGCGACGCGCACCACTGGCTTGGTGCGAGGGGCAGGAACGGGTCGGGCCGTACTGGGAACACGCACCACTGGCTTAGTGCAGAGGGCAGGAACGGGCCGGACCAGACTGGCGACACGCACCACTTGATTGGTGCGAGGAGCAGGACTGGGTTCCTTCATTAACCCCCGCTCCTTCTGCTGCCTAACCAGCTCCTCTCACCGTGCCTCTACACTTTCCTTCTGCTCCCTCTGAAACCAATGGACCCCCTAATCTGGTGGCCTCCTCTACTAACCAGCGGATCCGCGGATCCTCCTGCTGCCTCGTCGTCCACACCGTGTGCCCCCCCAAAACATTTTTTGGGGGGAGGATTGCCTCTCCACCGTGATCAGGGCCTCCCTCTTTCTTGCCATATCCTCTCTCATCTCCTGCCAAATCCATCCTCTCTGCTCCTCCTTGGCACACTGCTTGGTCCAGGTCTGGTGGGATCTTCTGTCACGTTCGCTTACAGACGGGACGGACCAAGGCGCAGCGTGATATGCGTACATGTTTATTAAATATTACCCACAACGACAAAATAACAAATGAAACGAAACGTGAAGTCCAAGGCAGCACAACACAACATACCTTACACGGAACAAGATCCCACAACCCACTAGTGCCAATAGGCTGCCTAAGTATGGTCCCCAATCAGAGACAACGAGCGACAGCTGCCTCTGATTGGGAACCACACCGGCCAACATAGATCTAGAAATACTAGATTCACAACATAGAACAAAACACAGCAAGGAAAATACACACCCTGACTCAACATACAAGCGTCCTCTGAGTCAGGGCGTGACACATACACATACAGTGGGGAGAACAAGTATTTGATACACTGCCGATTTTGCAGGTTTTCCTACTTACAAAGCATGTAGAGGTCTGTAATTTTTTAGGTCTTGACCAGGTTGCACACACTGCAGCAGGGATTTTGGCCCACTCCTCCATACAGACCTTCTCCAGATGCTTCAGGTTTCGGGGCTGTCGCTGGGCAATACAGACTTTCAGCTCCCTCCAAATATGTTCTATTGGGTTCAGGTCTGGAGACTGGCTAGGCCACTCCAGGACCTTGAGATGCTTCTTACGGAGCCACTCCTTAGTTGCCCTGGCTGTGTGTTTCGGGTCGTTGTCATGCTAGAAGACCCAGCCACGACCCATCTTCAATGCTCTTACTGAGGGAAGGAGGTTGTTGGCCAATATCTCGCGATACATGGCCCCATCCATCCTCCCCTCAATACGGTGCAGTCGTCCTGCCCCCTTTGCAGAAAAGCATCTCCAAAGAATGATGTTTCCACCTCCATGCTTCACGGTTGGGATGGTGTTCTTGGGGATGTACTCATCCTTATTCTTCCTCCAAACACGGCGAGTGGAGTTTAGACCAAAAAGCTCTATTTTTGTCTCATCAGACCACATGACCTTCTCCCATTCCCCCTCTGGATCATCCAGATGGTCATTGGCAAACTTCAGACGGGCCTGGACATGCGCTGGCTTGAGCAGGTGGACCTTGCATGCGCTGCAGGATTTTAATCCATGACGGCGTAGTGTGTTACCAATGGTTTTCTTTGAGACTGTGGTCCCAGCTCTCTTCAGGTCATTGACCAGGTCCTGCGGTGTAGTTCTGGGCTGATCCCTCACCTTCCTCATGATCATTGATGACCCATGAGGTGAGATCTTGCATGGAGCCCCAGACCGAGGGTGATTGACCGTCATCTTGAACTTCTTCCATTTTCTAATAATTGCGCCAACAGTTGTTGCCTTCTCACCAAGCTGCTTGCCTATTGTCCTGTAGCCCATCCCAGCCTTGTGCAGGTCTACAATTTTATCCCTGATGTCCTTACACAGCTCTCTGGTCTTGGCCATTGTGGAGAGGTTGGAGTCTGTTTGATTGAGTGTGTGGACAGGTGTCTTTTATACAGGTAACAAGTTCAAACAGGTGCAGTTAATACAGGTAATGAGTGGAGAACAGGAGTGCTTCTTAAAGAAAAACTAACAGGTCTGTGAGAGCCGGAATTCTTACTGGTTGGTAGGTGATCAAATACTTATGTCATGCAATAAAATGCAAATTAATTACTTAAAAATCATACAATGTGATTTTCTGGATTTTTGTTTTAGATTCCGTCTCTCACAGTTGAAGTGTACCTATGATAAAAATGACAGACCTCTACATGCTTTGTAAGTAGGAAAACCTGCAGTGTATCAAATACTTGTTCTCCCCACTGTATATATACATTCAAACACATACATACATACATACATACATACATACATACATACATACATACATACATACATACATACATACATACATACATACATACATACAGTGGCTTGCGATGCAAAATATTTTTTGGGGTGAAACAAACAAGAAATATGACAAAAAAACTGAAAACTTGAGCGTGCATAAATTCACCCCACCCAAAGTCAATACTTTGTAGAGCCACCTTTTGCAGCAATTACAGCTGCAATTCTCTTGGGGTATGTTTCTATACGCTTGGCACATCTAGCCACTGGGATTTTTGCCCATTCTTCAAGGATGGGTTCCGCTGGTGTACAGCAATCTTGAAGTCATACCACAGATTCTCAGTTGGATTGAGGTCTGGGCTTTGACTAGGCCATTCCAAGACATTTAAATGTTTCCCCTTAAACCACTTGAGTGTTGCTTTAGCAGAATGCTTAGGGTCATTGGCCTGCTGGAAGGTGAACCTCCGTCCCAGTCTCAAATATCTGGAAGACTGAAACATGTTTCCCTCAAGAATTTCCCTGTATTTAGCGGCATCCATCATTCCTTAAAGTCTGACCAGTTTCCCAGTCCCTGCCGATGGAAAAACATCCATAGGTCTGACCTAGAGTATGTGGACAACTACAAATACCTAGGTGTCTGGTTAGACTGTAAACTCTCCTTCCAGACTCACATTAAGCATCTCCAATCAAAAGTTAGATCTAGAATCGGCTTCCTATTTCGCAACAAAGCCTCCTTCACTCATGCTGCCAAACATGCCCTCGTAAAACTGACTATCCTACCGATCCTTGACTTCGGCGATGTCATTTACAAAATAGCCTCCAACACTCTACTCAGCAAATTGGATGTAGTCTATCACAGTGCCATCCGTTTTGTCACCAAAGCCCCATATACTACCCACCATTGTGACCTGTACGCTCTTGTTGGCTGGCCCTCACTACATATTCGTCGCCAAACCCACTGGCTCCAGGTCATCTATAAATCACTGCTAGGCAAATCCCCGTCTTACCTTAGCTCACTGGTCACCATAGCAACACCCACCCATAGTCTGCGCTCCAGCAGGTATATCTCACTGGTCATCCCCAAAGCCAACACCTCCTTTGGCCGCCATTCCTTCCAGTTCTCTACTGCCAATGACTGGAACGAACTGCAAAAATCTCTGAAGCTGGAGACTCTTATCTCCCTCACTAACTTTAAGCGTCAGTTGTCAGAGCAGCTTACCGATCACTGCACCTGTACACAGCCATTCTAAAATTAGCCCACCCAACTACCTCATCCCCATATTGTTATTTATTTTGCTAATTTGCACCCCAGTATCTCTATTTGCACATCATATTTTGCACATCTATCATTCCAGTGTTAATACGAAATTGTAACTATTTTTACTACATTCGCACACACTGTATATATATTTTCTCTTTGTATTTTTGACTTTATGTTTTGTTTACCCCATATGTAACTCTGTGTTGTTGTTTTTATCGCACTGCTTTGCTTTATCTTGGCAAGGTCGCAGTTGTAAATGAGAACTTGTTCTCAACTGGCTTACCTGGTTAAATAAAGGTGAAATAAAAATCCCCACAGCATGATGCTGCCACCACCATGCTTCACTGTGGTGTTTTTGGGGTGATGAGAGGTGTTGGGTTTGCGCCAGACAGAGCATTTTCCTTGATGGCCAAAAAGCTCAATTTTTGTCTCATCTGACCAGAGTACCTTCTTCCATATGTTTGGGGAGTCTCCCACATGCCTTTTGGCGAACACCAAACGTATTTGCTTCTTTTTTTCTTTAAGCAATGGCTTTTTTTCTGGCCACTCTTCTGTAAAGCCCAGCTCTGTGGAGTGTATGGCTTAAAGTGGTCCTATGGACAGATACTCCAATCTCCGCTGTGGAGCTTTGCAGCTCCTTCAGGGTTATCTTTGGTCTCTTTGTTGCCTCTCTGATTAATGCCCTCCTTGCCTGGTCCGTGAGTTTTGGTGGGCGGCCCTCTCTTGGCAGGTTAGTTGTGGTGCCATATTCTTTCAATTTTTTAATAATGGATTTAATGGTGCTCCGTGGGATGTTCAAAGTTTCAGATATTTTTTTATAACCCAACCCTGATCTGTACTTCTCCACAACTTTGTCCCTGACCTGTTTGGAGAGCTCCTTGGTCTTCATGGTGCCACTTGCTTGGTGGTGCCCCTTGCTTAGTGGTGTTGCAGACTTTGGGGCCTTTCAGAACAGATGTATATATACTGAGATCATTTGACAGATCATGTGACACTTAGATTGCAAACAGGTGGACTTTATTTAACTAATTATGTGACTTCTGAAGGTAATTGGTTGCACCAGATCTTATTTAGGGGCTTCTTAGCAAAGAGGGTGAATACATATGCACGCACCACTTTTCTGTCATTTATTTCTTTCATTTCACTTCACCAATTTGGACTATTTTGTGTATGTCCATTACATGAAATCCAAATAAAAATCAATTTAAATTACAGGTTGTAATGCAAAAAAATAGGAAAAACGCCAAGGGGGATGAATAATTTTGCAAGGCACTGTACATACATATATACATACTGTATGAGATGAGTAGTGCAAGATATGTAAACATTATTAAAGTGACTAGTGTTCCATTTCTTAAAGTGGCCATTGATTTCAATAGGCAGCAGCAGCCTCTAATGTGCTAGTGATGGCTATTTAACAGTCTGATGGCCTGGAGATAGAAGCTGTTTTTCATTCTCTCGGTCCCAGCTTTGATGCACCTGTACTGACCTTGCCTTCCGGGGTGAACAGGCAGTGGCTTGGGTGGTTGATGTCCTTAATGATCTTTTTGGCCTTCCTGTGACATCGGGTGCTGTATGTGTCTTGGAGGGCGGGTAGTTTGCCCCCGGTAATGCGTTCGGCAGACCGCACCACCCTCTGTAGAGCCCTGCGGTTGCGGATGGTGCAGTTGCCGTACCAGGCGGTGATACAGCTCAACAGGATGCTCTCAATGGTGCATCTGTAAACGTTTGTGAGGGTTTTAGGTGATAATCCACATTTCTTCAGCCTCCTGAGGTTGAAGAGGCTCTGTTGCGCCTTCTTCACCACACTGTCTGTGTGGGTGGACCATTTCAGTTTGTCGGTGATGTGTACGCCAAGGAACTTGAAGCTTTCCACCTTCTCCACTGCGGTCCCGTCGATGTGGATAGGGGGGGTGCACCCTCTGCTGTTTCCTGAAGGCTGAGCTATAGTCAATGAACAGCATTCTTACATAGGTATTCCTCTTGTCCAGATGGGATAGGGCAGTGTGCAGTGTGATGGCGATTGCATCGTCTGTGGATCTATTGGGGCGGTAAGCAAATTGAAGTGGGTCTAGGGTGACAGGTAAGGTAGAGGTGATATGTAGGTTTTATTAACATTATATTTTATTAGTAGGAGGAACAGCAGGTTGGTTAGTGAGAGGAACAGCACATTTTATTAACAGTAGGTTTATTAACAGTATATTTTATTAGTGGGAGGAACAGTAGGTTGCATTAACAGTAGGTTTTATTAATGTTCTGTGCCCCTCCCTCTCATGTTCTATGCCCCTCCCTCTCATGTTCTGTGCCCCTCCCTCTCATGTTCTGTGCCCCTCCCTGTCATGATCTGTGTGTTCCATGTTCTTCTGTGCCCCTCCCTCTCATGTTCTGTGTGTTCCATGTTCTGTGCCCTCCCTCCCATGTTCTGTGCCCCTCCCTGTCATGATCTGTGTGTTCCATGTTCTGTGCCCCTCCCTGTCATGATCTGTGTGTTCCATGTTCTGTGCCCCTCGCCCTGTCATGATCTGTGTGTTTCCATGTTCTGTGCCCCTCCCAAAATGTCATGTTCTGTGTGTTCCATGTTCTATGCCCCTCCCTGTCATGTTCTGTATTAGTGGGAGGAACAGTAGGTTCCCTATCTGTCATCACATCTCTTCCGACTGGCTGCCTTCCTCTGTGACCTTTTCTATAGTGCTGCTTCTTACAGAGAGACACGCTTAATGAGTCTCTATGACAAGCTGTCCCCCCACTCACTGTCTTCCACAACACACACACCCTTTGACACTCATCACACACACAGCACACACACTCATGTACACACACTCACACACCCCGTCCACCCACACTCACTTTGTGAGACACCCCATCCATACCCACATTTAAATTGGTCATATGAACGTGACTGGTTTCTCTGTGCTGATAATGTTGAGGGAGGGCACCCTGAGCAAGCATAGAAGTACCTGGCCTGCTGCGTACAAATGTAGGAACGATTTTTTTGTGACAAAATTATCAGTAGAGTTTAAAATGCGATGGAAACCCATTTAACTTACATATGGGAATTTAACCGCAAAAGTTATTTTCATGTGCACTACATCATCAAGCACAGCCTTTTATCCGCAACAAGTCAATTTGATGGAAACACAATCTCTGGTGGGAAAATGTGCGTATTTTTTTATGCGGATTTTAGAATATTAGCATTAAAATCTGTCACCAAGTGGATGGAAACCTAGCTACAGTATTTCAAAAATCTTTCCAACACTGTCCCGGCCTCGATAATCACCAAACCTTGGTGTGAAAGAGCAAAATATCATGATGTGATGATCCAACATATCCAATAGAAACGTCATAAAATACCTGAACACTTTTCCCTTGTGGAAAAACAGCTGTCTGTTCCGAGCTCACTGGAATAGGCTAGTTGATACAATGTTGCAAGTTCGCTAGCAACAGCTTCGGGCCGGACCCAGTTGATTGATTTTATACAATGTTGCACTTCACTAGTGATGGCTCACTAGTGAAGACAGATAGAAAGGGAGGCAGGCAGGCGGAGTAGAGAGATGAATGCGATTTGATTTAAATAACTTTTGCCCGCGCTACTGACGGCTATATCGGTCCGCTAATACACGACTAGTAAAGGCCCAGGACACTATTTTTGTAAAGAAGAGAAGATAACCAGCACCCCAAACTTCCCATGGCTGTAAATACGGTTCTCAAATTAGTTGAATTTTAACTTTTAGATCATCATTTTAATTCAGATTTGTATGTTTAACCACGTGACAAGGATTTTGAGATATGAAAAACTTTATTATTGAAATTAAACTCTTCCACAGAAATGCCCATATGAAAAATCCTAACGGGCACGCAGATCGGTAGAAATTATAAGATAAATTGTAAGCTTCCCCCAAATTTGAAACTCACACGCGGCCTAATGTCTTTACATAGAGCCATGGCTACATGGAACTGTATTCCACATCAGGTAACTGAATCAAGCAGATACAGATACAAATACACCTTATGGAACAGCGGGGACTGTGAAGAGACACACACAGGCACAGACACATATACACATGATAAGACACGCACTCTACACACACGTACACATGGATTTTGTGTTGTAGATATGTGATCGAGTAGTGGCCTGAGGGAACACACTTAATGTGTTGTGAAAAGTGTCATGAAATGTAATGTGATGTAATATTTTAAAATGTATATCACTGCCTTAATTTTTGCTGGACCCCAGGAAGAGTAGCTTCTGCCTTGGCAGGAACTAATGGGGATCCATAATAAATAGAAAATACAAATACAAAAATACTATAACACCCATTAAAAAATGAATGTGTGTTATAAAAAACATAGGAGGTCCCGTGAAAAAAAAAAAGGCCTTGGAAATCAAATGCCCACCCAACTGATTCATTCTGGGGCTGGAGGTTTGCATATTTTGACAGAGAGGAAACACATTTTCAGTGCGGCTCTCCGGACCTCGTTGAATACCGAATGTGGCCCCCAGGGCAAAATGAGTTCGACACTTCTGCTTTATAGCCTATGATAGCTGTTGTCCATCTAGAAATGAACCAAGTATAATACTGAATACACTTTATTAACCAGTAATATGGTGAAGACACTGTTCTAGTGCTGATTGGTTGGATGTGTCTGTGGGAGGGAACATATCAATAAAACCTCAGCTCAGCTGTCTGTCTGTAGCTCAGCTGATAGAGCACGGCGCTTGTAACGCCAGGGTAGTGGGTTCGATCCCCGGGACCACCCATACACAAAAATGTATTATTATTTATTAGATGGACAACACCTCCATTAATTATAATGCCCCGTAGGGACAGTTTCCCAAACCCAAATAAAGTCTACTCCTGTATAAGAATATATAAGCTATTGAAAGAGACGCTTTTTTTTGGCACACAAACCAAAGCACCGCTTTTCGAATTTCAGAGACCTAATCACAGCCATATGGCTCTGGACCTACATGCCTCAATTTTTCTAGAGAGGGTTAAGTGCCTTGCTTAAGGGCACATCGACAGATTTTTCACCTAGTCGGCCAGGGGATTAGAACCAGCGACCTTTCAGTTACTGGCACAACGCTCTTACCCACTAAGCTACCTGCTATCAAGTGCTCCAGTTCAGTCTATTATTTTCCTTCTGTTTGTTACTGCCATTCTGGGAGTGCTGCTCGTGCAGGTCCAACATGGCCTGTATCCAGTGACGCTTGAAAAAAGTTTGAATTATTTTTTCCCATGTGGATTTTGTCATTTTGGCAATATGTGAAAATTTTGCACACTTTTTCATAAAAAGCATGACACTTGGTACACGTGTACAGTTTGGGGCCCTGAAAACTTTCAGACAGGGAGCTATCGCAAAAACGGCTCCTGGGGGCCATGGCGTCCATTTTGCTGTTCCGCCATAGCAGGATTACGTATTTTCCTTCATTTCCTTAATATCTGCTGAACCAAATATGCTGAACCACAGAAAAGGTCATATCCACCCCTATGTTTTGATGTTCAAGGATTACAATCAGTGGTGGGAAAAGTACCCAATTGTCACACTTGAGTAAAAGTAAAGATAGGTTAATAGAAAATGACTCAAGTAAAAGTGAAAGTCACCCAGTAAAATACTACTTGAGTAAAACTCTAAAAGTATTTGGTTTTAAATATACTTAAATATCAAAAATAAATGGAATCCCAAAAATATACTTCAGTATCAAAAGTAAAAGTATAACTCATTTCAAACCAAATGGCACAATTTTCTTGTTTTTATTTTATTTACGGATAGCCAGAAGCACTCAGCATCATTTACAAATGAAGCATTTGTGTTTAGTGGGTGTCTGGATAAATGTATGGAGTAAAAAGTACATTATTGTGTTTAGTGAAGTAAAAGTTGTCAAAAATGGACAGTAAATAGTCAACTAAAACTACAGATACCAAAAAACTACATAAGTAGTACTTTTACTTAATGGGGAATTTCACCCAGGCTCTGCATATACATTTAAATTTCACAGACGCTCTTATCCAGAGCGACGTAGACACCTTGCTCAAGGGTACATAGACATATTTTTCACCTAGTCGGCTCAGGGATTAGAACCAGCGACCTTTCGGTTACTGGCACAACGCTCTTAACCACTAAGCTATATAATACTATATTAACAACATTCAGTTTTTATCATAAACATAACAATTATCCAAACCACAAGCTAGAACTCGCACGCTTTCATTTCACTGGTAGAATCAGGACGTTTCGACTCCCTGTGTAATCGTCTGCTCATAGTGAACCACAAAGACCGGCATTCATAGTGAATGCTGATACCGCCCCGCTGGGTAGAGGGGACGTGGCCACACACTGGAATAATGCAGTTGTTTACTCAGAACGACCGACAGTAATCTCAGAACTTCTCTAGGCAAGATTTATTTGAATTTATTTGAAAACGTTTGTTTTTCACTAGTGTTTGTCATAATGCCTGTGTGGTGTTCTGTGCCTGGCTGTGCTAATTACAAACAAGTGCGAAAATTAGTTACCTTTCACCGTTTTACCTACCAGAGAGACCCCGATTCTACTAGTGGCTTGCGGCTATCAAGAATGATACAGTGACCAAAGATTATCAGAGGAATTTTCAGCCTGAACTGATGGGGAATTTATTTAGACGACAGCTGACAAGTGATGCCTTCACAACAAAACAGAAGATTCTCAATTAGAGGTAACCAAACATTAGCTAGCTTGCTAGCTTAGTTGGACTCTCTGGGAAAGTTAGCTAGCTAACGTTACAGTCCTGTATTGAACTCTGAAAGCCATCAGCTAAATTAAATAGCTACAGTACCTGTCAAAGTTTGGACACACCTACTCATTCAAGGGTTTTTCCTTATTTTTCCTATTTTTTACATTGTAAAATAATAGTGAAGACATCAAAACTATGAAATAACCATATATGGAATAATGTAGTCACCAAAAAAGTGTTAAACAAATCAAAATATATTTTATATTTGAGATTCTTCAAAAAGCCTTTCCCTTGATGACAGCTTTGCAAATTTTTGGCATTCTCTCAACCAGCTTCACCTGGAATGCTTTTCCAACAATCTTGAAGGAGTTCCCACATATGCTGAGCACTTGTTGGCTGCTTTTCCTTCACTCTGCCGTCCGACTCAAACCATCTCAACTGGGTTCTGGTCGGGGAATTGTGGAGGCCAGGTCATCTGATGCAGCACTCCATCACTCTCCTTCTTGGTAAAATAGCCCTTACACAGCCTGGAGGTGTGTTGGGTCAATGTCCTGTTGAAAAACAAATGATAGTCCCACTAAGCGCAAACCAGATGGGACGGAGTATCGCTGCAGAATGCTGTGGTAGCCATGCTGGTTAAGTGTGCCTTGAATTCTAAATAAATCACAGACAGTGTCACCAGCAAAGCACCCCCACACCATAACACCTCCTCCTCCATGCTTTACGGTGGGAACCACACATGCAGAGATCATCCATTCACCCACACCGCGTCTCAGAAAGACATGGCGGTTTGAACCAAAAATCTCAAATTTGGACTCCAGACCAAAGGATTCATTTAAACCGGTCTAATGTCCATTGCTCGTGTTTCTTGGCCCAAGCAGGTCTCTTCTTCTTATTGGTGTCCTTTAGTAGTGGTTTCTTTGCAGCAATTCGACCATGAAGGCCTGATTCACACAGTCCCCTCTGAACAGTTGATGTTGAGATGTGTCTGTGACTTGAACTCTGTGAAGCATTTATTTGGGCTGCAATTTCTGAGGCTGGCAACTCTAATGAACTTATCCTCTGCAGCAGAAGTAATTCCTGTGGCGGTCCTCATGAGAGCCAGTTTCTTGATAGCGCTTGATGGTTTTTCGACTGCACTTGAAGAAACTTTGAAAGTTCTTGAAATGTTCCGTATTGACTGACCTTCATGTCTTAAAGTAATGATGGACTGTCGTTTCACTTTGCTTATTTGAGCTGTTCTAGCCATAATATGGACTTGGTCTTTTACCAAAGAGGGCTATCTTCTGTATACCAACCCTACCAACAAATATGTATTTGATACCTATTCCGCTCCAGCCATTACCACGAGCCCGTCCTCCCCAATTAAGGTACCACCAACCTCCTGTGGTAGAACAGGGGTCTCCAACCTGTTCCTGGAGAGCTACCCTCCTGTAGGTTTTAACTCCAACCCTGTTCCTGGAGAGCTACCCTCCTGTAGGTTTTTTGCTCCAACCCCAGTTCCTGGAAGCTACCCTCCTGTAGGTTATCACTCCTATCCTGTTTATAAGAGCTACCCTCCTGGATAGGTTTTCACTGAAAAACCTGTTCAGGAGAGCTACCCTCCAGGTTTTAACACCCTGTTCCTGGAGAGCTACCCTCCTGTAGGTTTTAACTCCAACCCTGTTCCTGGAGAGCTACCTCCTGTAGGTTTTTCTCCAGGAACAGGGTTGGAGTAACCTGTACAGGACGGTAGCTCTCCAGGAAACCAGCTGGATTTTAAACCTACAGGAGGGTAGCTCTCCAGGAACAGGGTTGGAGTTAAAACCTACAGGAGGGTAGCTCTCCAGGAACAGGGTTGGAGTGAAAACCTACATGAGGGTAGCTCTCCAGGAACAGGGTTGGAGTTAAAACCTACAGGATGGTAGCTCTCCAGGAACAGGGTTGGAGTTAAAACCTACAGGATGGTAGCTCTCCAGGAACAGGGTTGGAGTGAAAACCTACAGGAAGGTAGCTCTCCAGGAACAGGGTTGGAGTGAAAACCTACAGGAGGGTAGCTCTCCAGGAACAGGGTTGGAGTTAAAACCTACAGGATGGTAGCTCTCCAGGAACAGGGTTGGAGTGAAAACCTACAGTAATAATAATAATAAATAATAATATGCCATTTAGCAGATGCTTTTATCCAAAGCGACTTACAGTCATGTGTGCATACATTATTGTGTATGGGTGGTCCCGGGGATCGAACCCACTACCCTGGCGTTACAAGCGCCGTGCTCTACCAGCTGAGCTACAGAGGACTACAGGACGGTAGCTCTCCAGGAACAGGGTTGGAGTTAAAACCTACAGGACGGTAGCTCTCCAGGAACAGGGTTGGAGTTAAAACCTACAGGAGGGTAGCTCTCCAGGAACAGGGTTGGAGTGAAAACCTACAGGAAGGTAGCTCTCCAGGAACAGGGTTGGAGAGCCCTGATTTAGATGCATGGAGCTAACCCTGCAGATAGCACTACTGGGTGATCTGAAAAGTCATAGGTCAATGGAGCAATAATATAATAATACTTTTAGCAAAAACATTTATTTTCAATTTACAATCTGTAGAAACAATGAGAATAGAAAGGTTCAGAACTTTTGTAAAACATCACAGTACAGTTGAAAAATATATGGCAAATAGAAATCCTATATGGATGGTGTTAAGAGATAGATGGGAGGTGTTGAATGGAGTTGAATGATGGGACTAATAACAACTAGATAACTCATATAAAGCATACTGTGTCCATATTAAGTATATAGGTTATAGGTTGAGAGCTTTTGTGAAAGAGCACAGTTAGAGAGATATGTAGCTCAGTTGGTAGAGCATGGCGCTTGCAACGCCAGGGTTGTGGGTTCGATTCCCACGGGAGGCCAGTATGAAAATGTATGCACTCACTAACTGTAAGTCGCTCTGGATAAGAGCGTCTGCTAAATGACTAAAATGTAAATATGGCATATACAAGCAAACCGGATGGACATCATGAAAATGATCGGAGAGGTGGAAGTTCAGGAGTAAAAACAAACAAAATAGAATGTATATAGTATAAACTGGAAGTAGAGGCTTAAGAATTGTTGTTTACTCCAATTAGGGAAGGGGTGGTGGGGTTGGAAAGTAATAAAGGGAAATATGTATGTATGTATATATATATACAGTGAGGAGAACAAGTATTTGATACACTGCCGATTTTGCAGGTTTTCCTACTTACAAAGCATGTAGAGGTCTGTAATTTTTATCATAGGTACACTTCAACTGTGAGAGACGGAATCTAAAACAAACATCCAGATAATCACATTGTATGATTTTTAAGTAATTAATTTGCATTTTATTGCATGACATAAGTATTTGATCACCTACCAACCAGTAAGAATTCCGGCTCTCACAGACCTGCTAGTTTTTCTTTAAGAAGCCCTCCTGTTCTCCACTCATTACCTGTATTAACTGCACCTGTTTGAACTTGTTACCTGTATAAAAGACACTTGTTCACACACTCAATCAAACAGACTCCAACCTCTCCAAAATGGCCAAGACCAGAGAGCTGTGTAAGGACATCAGGGATAAAATTGTAGACCTGCACAAGGCTGGGATGGGCTACAGGACAATAGGCAAGCAGCTTGGTGAGAAGGAAACAACTGTTGGCGCAATTATTAGAAAATGGAAGAAGTTCAAGATGGACGGTCAATCACCCTCGGTCTGGGGCTCCATGCAAGATCTCACCTCGTGGGGCATCAATGATCATGAGGAAGGTGAGGGATCAGCCCAGAACTACACGGCAGGACCTGGTCAATGACTTGAAGAGAGCTGGGAACACAGTCTCAAAGAAAACCATTAGTAACACATTACGCCGTCATGGATTAAAATCCTGCAGCGCACGCAAGGTCCCCCTGCTCAAGCCAGCGCATGTCCAGGCCCGTCTGAAGTTTGCCAATGACCATCTGGATGATCCAGACGAGGAATGGGAGAAGGTCATGTGGTCTGATGAGACAAAGATTTAGCTTTTTGGTCTAAACTCCACTCGCCGTGTTTGGAGGAAGAAGAAGGATGAGTACAACCCCAAGAACACCATCCCAACCGTGAAGCATGGAGGTGGAAACATCATTCTTTGGGGATGCTTTTCTGCAAAGGGGACAGGACAACTGCACCGTATTGAGGGGAGGATGGATGGGGCCATGTATCGCGAGATCTTGGCCAACAACCTCCTTCCCTCAGTAAGAGCATTGAAAATGGGTCGTGGCTGGTTCTTCCAGCATGATAACGACCCGAAACACACATCCAGGGCAACTAAGGAGTGGCTCCGTAAGAAGCATCTCGAGGTCCTGGAGTGGCCTAGCCAGTCTCCAGACCTGAACCCAATAGAAAATCTTTGGAGGGAGCTGAAAGTCCGTTATTGCCCAGCGACAACCCTGAAACCTGAAGGATCTGTAGAAGGTCTGTATGGAGGAGTGGGCCAAAATCCCTGCTGCAGTGTGTGCAAACCTGGTCAAGACCTACAGGAAACGTATGATCTCTGTAATTGCAAACAAAGGTTTCTGTACCAAATATTAAGTTCTGCTTTTCTGATGTATCAAATACTTATGTCATGCAATAAAATGCAAATGAATTACTTAAAAATCATACAATGTGATTTTCTGGATTTTTGTTTTAGATTCCGTCTCTCACAGTTGAAGTGTACCTATGATAAAAATGACAGACCTCTACATGCTTTGTAAGTAGGAAAACCTGCAAAATCGGCAGTGTATCAAATACTTGTTCTCCCCACTGTATATATATATACAGTGAGGGGAAAAAGTATTTGATCCCCTGCTGATTTTGTATGTTTGCCCACTGACAAAGACATGATCAGTCTATAATTTTAATGGTAGGTTTATTTGAACAGTGAGAGACAGAATAACAACAAAAGAATCCAGAAAAATGCATGTCAAAAATGTTATAAATTGATTCGCATTTTAATACCATACTCCACAGTTTTAATGAGGGAAATAAGTATTTGACCCCTCTGCAAAACATGACTTAGTACTTGGTGGCAAAACCCTTGTTGGCAATCAATCATAGATCAGACGTTTCTTGTAGTTTGCCACCAGGTTTGCACACATCTCAGGAGGGATTTTGTCCCACTCGAACCTTCAGCTCCCTCCACAGATTTTCTATGGGATTACGGTCTGGAGACTGGCTAGGCCACTCCAGGACCTTAATGTGCTTCTTCTTGAGCCACTCCTTTGTTGCCTTGGCCGTGTGTTTTGGGTCATTGTCATTCTGGAATACCCATCCACGACCCATTTTCAATGCCCTGGCTGAGGGAAGGAGGTTCTCACCCAAGATTTGACGGTACATGGCCCTGTCCATCGTCCCTTTGATGCGGTGAAGTTGTCCTGTCCCCTTAGAAGAAAAACACCCCCAAAGCATAATGTTCCACCTCCATGTTTGACGGTGGGGATGGTGTTCTTGGGGTCATAGGCAGCATTCCTCCTCCTTCAAACACGGCGAGTTGAGTTGATGCCAAAGAGCTCCATTTTGGTCTCATCTGACCATAACACTTTCACCCAGTTCTCCTCTGAATCATTCAGATGTTCATTGGCAAACTTCAGACGGGTCTGTATATGTGCTTTCTTGAGCAGGGGGACCTTGTGGGCGCTGCAGGATTTCAGTCCTTCATGGCGTAGTGTGTTACCAATTGTTTTCTTGGTGACTATGGTCCCAGCTGCCTTGAGATCATTGACAAGATCCTCCCGTGTAGTTCTGGGCTGATTCCTCACCGTTCTCATGATCATTGCAACTCCACAAGGTGAGATCTTGCATGGAGCCCCAGGCCGAGGGAGATTGACAGTTATTTTGTGTTTCTTCTGTTTGCGAATAATCGCACCAACTGTTGTCACCTTCTCACCAAGCTGCTTGGCGATGGTCTTGTAGCCCATTCCAGCCTTGTGTAGGTCTACAATCTTGTCCCTGACATCCTTGGAGAGCTCTTTGGTCTTGGCCATGGTGGAGAGTTTTGAATCTGATTGATTGATTGCTTCTGTGGACAGGTGTCTTTTATACAGGTAACAAGCTGAGATTATGAGCACTCCCTTTAAGAGTGTGCTCCTAATCTCAGCTCGTTACCTGTATAAAAGACACGTGGGAGCCAGAAATCTTTCTGATTGAGAGGGGGTCAAATACTTATTTCCCTCATTAAAATGCAAATCAATTTATAACATTTTTGACATGCGTTTTTCTGGATATTGTTGTTGTTATTCTGTCTCTCACTGTTCAAATAAACCTACCATTAAAATTATAGACTGATCATTTATTTGTCAGTGGGCAAATGTACAAAATCAGCAGGGGATCAAATACTTTTCTCCCTCACTGTATATAGACAGGTGTGTGCCTTTCCAAATCATGTCCATTCAATAGATTTGACCACAGGTGGACTCCAATCAAGTTGTAGAAACATCTCAAGGATGATCAGTGGAAACAGGATGCACCTGAGCTCAATTTTGAGTCTCATAGTAAAGGGTCTGAATACTTATGTAAATCTGGTTTTTATTTTTTTTGTAAATTTGCAAAAAACCTGTTTTAGCTTTCGTCCTTATGGGGTATTGTGTGTAGATTGCTGAGGATTATTATTTTTCGGAATCCCTTTTAGAATAAGGGGTCTGAATACTTTACAAAGGCACTGTACCAGTCAAAAGTTTGGACACACCTACTCATTCAAGGGTTTTTCTTTATTTTTACTATTTTCTACATTGTAGAATAATAGTGAAGACATCAAAACTATGAAATAACATATATGGAATCATGTAGTAACCAAATAAGTATACAGTGCCTTGCAAAGGTATTCATCCCCCTTGGTGTTTTTCCTATTTTGTTGCATTGCAACCTGTATTTTAAATGGATTTTTATTTGGAATTAATGTAATGGACATATACAAAATAGTCCAAATTGGTGAAGTGTAATGAAGAAAATTACTTCTTTAACAAAATCTAAAAAATAAATAACGGAAAAGTGGTGCATGCATATGTATTCACCCCCTTTGCAATGAAGCCCCTAAATGAGATCTGGTGCAACCAATTACCTTCAGAAGTCACATAATTAGTTCAATAAAGTCCACCTGTGTGCAATCTAAGCATCACATTAAATGTCACATGATCTCAGTATATATGCACCTGTTCTGAAAGGCCCCAGAGTCTGCAACACCACTAAGCAAGGGGCACCACCAAGCAAGCGGCACCATGAAGACCAAGGAGCTCTCCAAACAGGTCAAGGACAAAGTACAGATCAGGGTTGGGTTATAAAAAGATATCAGAAACTTTGAACATCCCACGGAGCACCATTAAATCCATTATTAAAAAATGGAAAAAATATGGCACCACAACAAACCTGCCAAGAGAGGGCCGCCCACCAAAACTCACGGACCAGGCAAGGAGGGCATTAATCAGAGAGGCAACAAAGAGACCAAAGATAACCCTGAAGGAGCTGCAAAGCTCCACAGCGGAGATTGGAGTATCTGTCCATAGGACCACTTTAAGCCGTACACTCCACAGAGCTGGGCTTTACAGAAGAGTGGCCAGAAAAAAGCCATTGCTTAAAGAAAGAAATAAGCAAACACGTTTGGTGTTCGCCAAAAGGCATGTGGGAGACTCCCCAAACATATGGAAGAAGGTACTCTAGTCAGATGAGACAAAAATTGAGCTTTTTGGCCATCAAGGAAAAGCTATGTCTGGCTCAAACCCAACACCTCTCATCACCCCGAGAACACCATCCCCACAGTGAAGCATGGTGGTGGCAGCATCATGCTGTGGGGATGTTTTTCAACGGCAGGGACTGGGAAACTGGTCAGAATTGAAGGAATGATGGATGGCACTAAATACAGGGAAGTTCTTGAGGGAAACCTGTTTCAGTCTTCCAGAAATTTGAGACTGGGACAGAGGTTCATCTTCCAGCAGGACAATGACCCTAAGCATACTGCTAAAGCAACACTCGAGTGGTTTAAGGGGAAACACTTAAATGTCTTGGAATGGCCTAGTCAAAGCCCAGACCTCAATCCAAATGAGAATCTGTGGTATGACTTAAAGATTGCTGTACACCAGCGGAACCCATCCAACTTGAAGGAACTGGAGCAGTTTTGCCTTGAAGAATGGGCAAAAATCCCATTGGCTAGATGTGCCAAGTTTATAGAGACATACCAAGAGACTTGCAGCTGTAATTGCTGCAAAAGGTGGCTCTGCAAAGTATTGACTTTGGGGGGGGTGAATAGTTATGCACACTCAAGTTTTCTGTTTTTTTGTCTTATTTCTTGTTTGTTTCACAATAAAAAATATTTTGCATCTTCAAAGCATGTTGTGTAAATCAAATGATACAAACCCCCCCAAAAATCAATTTTAATTCCAGGTTGTAAGGCAACAAAATAGGAAAAATGCCAAGGGGGGTGAATACTTTCGCAAGCCACTGTATATAATGCTTGGAAATGAAGCTCGCTCTGGATAAGAGCGTCTGCTAAATGACGTAAATGTAAATGTTATTCTGAGGACCTGTGTGGCTCAGTTGGTAGAGCATGGTACTTGCAACACCAGGGTTGTGGGTTCAATTCCCACAGGGGACCAGTGCGAAAAATTAAAACAATGATGCACTCACTAACTGTACGTCGCTCTGGATAAGAGCATCTGCTAAATGACTAAACTTTAAATGTAAGTTGCAGGTTTTTATTGTATTTTTTATGCTATGTAATAATAGCTTACTTCATTTTACTTTGATAAGCCATAACTGTAGAGTACGTTTCAGCCATATTATTCCACTGTAGAGTACTTTCATTTTCTACTTTGATACGTTTCAGCCATATCTTCTACTGTAGAGTACGTTTCAGCCATATCTTCTACTGTAGAGTACGTTTCAGCCATATCTTCTACTGTAGAGTACGTTTCAGCCATATCTTCTACTGTAGAGTACGTTTTCAGTATTTCACTGTAGAGTACGTTTCAGCCATATCTTCTACTGTAGAGTACGTTTCAGCCATATCTTCTACTGTAGAGTACGTTTCAGCCATATCTTCTACTGTAGAGTACGTTTCAGCCATATCTTCTACTGTAGAGTACGTTTCAGCCATATCTTCTACTGTAGAGTACGTTTCAGTTTCAGCCATATCTTCTACTGTAGAGTACGTTTCAGCCATATCTTCTACTGTAGAGTACGTTTCAGCCATATCCTGTAGAGTACGTTTCAGCCATATCTTCTACTGTAGAGTACGTTTCAGCCATATCTTCTACTGTAGAGTACGTTTCACGTTTTGTAGAGTACGTTTCAGCCATATATTTCTACTGTAGAGTCTGCTATCTTCTACTGTAGATGTAAAATGATGTGATGCACCAGCTGTTTTTCTGATCCTTTCTACATGAACATCTCTGTAGTGGATCCCGTAGGTCTCTGTAGTGGATCCTTTAGGTCTCTGTAGTGGATCCTGTAGGTCTCTGTAGTGGATCCTGAAGGTCTCTGTAGTGGATCCTGTAGGTCTCTGTAGTGGATCCTGTAGGTCTCTGTAGTGGGCTCCTGTAGGTCTCTGTAGTGGATCCTGTAGGTCTCTGTAGTGGATCCTGTAGGTCTCTGTAGTGGATCCTGTAGGTCTCTGTAGTGGATCTGTAGGTCTCTGTAGTGGATCCTGTAGGTCTCTGTAGATTCTCATCTGTAGTAGGTTCCTAGATTCTAAAAGTCACTTCTGTAGAAAATAAAACAGGTTTTAGACTTACATTTTAGTCATTTAGCAGACGCTCTTATCCAGAGCGACTTACAGTTAGTGAATACATTTTTTTTTTTATACTGGCCCCCCGTGGGAATCGAACCGACAACTCTGGCGTTGCAAACGCCATGCTCTATCAACTGAGCTACATCCCTGCCGGCCATTCCCTACCCTGGGCCAATTGTGCGCCACCCATGAGTCTCCCGGTCGCGGCTGGCGGCGACAGAGCCTGGATTCGAACCAGGATCTCTAGTGGCACAGTTAGCACTGCGATGCAGTGCCTTAGACCACTGCGCCACTCAGGAGTACCGAAGTACTTCCTGTTGACTTCCTGTTCCTGTTGCAGTTAAATTATATCACAGAAGGAAATGTCCATAGACTGTCACACAGTTCCAACGATGATAACTGGTCAAAGAAAGCATTGTGATCCAGATGAGGTTCCAAGTGATTTTATAGTGTCACAGTTTCACAACAAAAGAAGACAGCAGCAGACAACTGTATGGCTCTGTTTGCCACAGACATAATATTCTACTCTATTCTGTAATCCTTGACCATCAAAACGTAGACGTCACATTTTCTGTGTTAATCATATTTTGCTTCAGCAGATATTGTCACGTCTAATCCTGCTCCTCCCCTCCGGCGTGCGACGTCGCCGGAATACTGACCACCGGTCCTGGGATTCTTCATTACGCACACCAGGCAGCCATCAGTACGCACACCTGGCAGCCGTCAGTACGCACACCTGGCAGCCATCAGTACGCACACCTGGCATCCGTCAGTACGCACACCTGGCAGCCATCAGTACGCACACCTGGCAGCCATCAGTACGCACACCTGGCAGCCATCAGTACGCACACCTGGCAGCCATCAGTACACACACCTGGCAGCCATCAGTACGCACACCTGGCAGCCATCAGTACGCACACCTGGCAGCCATCAGTACGCACACCTGGCAGCCATCAGTCATTATGATTCACACCTGGACTCCATTAGCTTCCCCATTATACAGTTGAAGTTGGAAGTTTACATACACCTTAGCCAAATACATTTAAACTCAGTTTTTCACAATTCCTGTGACATGTAATCCTAGTAAAAATTCCCTGTTTTAGGTCAGTTAGGATCATCACTTTATTTTAAAAATGTGAAATGTCAGAATAATAGTAGAGATAATTATTTATTTCAGCTTTTATTTCTTTCATCACATTCCCAGTGGGTCAGAAGTTTAAATACACTCAACTAGCATTGCCTTTAAATTGTTTAACTTGGGTCAAATGTTTTGGGTAGCCTTCCACAAGCTTCCCACAATAAGTTGGGTGAATTTTGGCCCATTCCCATTCCTCCTGACAGAGCTGGTGTAACTGAATCAGGTTTGTAGGCCTCCTTGCTCGCACACGCTTTTTCAGTTCTGCCCACACATTTTCTGTAGGATTGAGGTCAGGGCTTTGTGATGGCCACTCCAATACCTTGGCTTTGTTGTCCTTAAGCCATTTTGCCACTTTGGAAGTATGCTTGGGGTCATTGTCCATTTGGAAGACCCATTTGCGACCAAGCTTTAACTTCCTGACTGATGTCTTGAGATGTTGCTTCAATATATCCACATAATTTTCCTTCCTCATGATGCCATCTATTTTGTGAAGTTCACCAGTCCCTCTGGCAGCAAAGCACCCCCACAGCATGATGCTGCCACTCCCGTGTTTCACAGTTGGGATGGTGTTCTTCGGCTTGCAACTGACCCCCTTTTTCCTCCAATCATAACGATGGTCATTATGGCCAAACAGTTATATTTTTGTTTCATCAGACCAGAGGACATTTCTCCAAAAACTACGATCTTTGTCCCCATGTGCAGTTGCAAATCGTAGTCTGCCTTTTTATGGCGGTTTTGGAGCAGTGGCTTCTTCCATGCTGAGCGGCCTTTCAGGTTATGTCGATATAGCACTCGTTTTACTGTGGATATAGATACTTTTGTACCTGTTGGTGTTTATACTTGCGTATTATTGTTTGTACAGATGAACGTGGTACCTTCAGGCGTTTGGAAATTGCTCCCAAGGATGAACCAGACTTGTGGAGGTCTACAAATTTTTTTCTGATTTCTTTTGATTTTCCCATGATGTCAAGCAAAGAGGCACTGAGTTTGAAGGTAGGCCTTGAAATACATCCATAGGTACACCTCCAATTGACTCAAATGATGTCAATTAGCCTATCAGAACCTTCTAAAGCCATGACATCATTTTCTGGAATTTTCCAAGCTGTTTCAAGGCACAGTCAACTTAGTGTATGTGAACTTCTGACCCACTGGAATTGTGATACAGTGAATTATAAGTGAAATAATCTGTCTAAACAACTGTTGGAAAAATTACTTGTGTCATGCACAAAGTAGATGTCCTAACCGACTTGCCAAAACTATAGTTTGTTAACAAGACATTTGTAGAGTGGTTGGAAAACTAGTTTTAATGACTCCATCCTAAGTTTATGTAAACTTACGACTTCAGCTGTATGTCCCTCCCTTACATTTAGTCCTCAGTAGGTATTGTTCCTGTGTTCATGCTATATCACCACGGTTACGCTGTCTCGTTTCATGTTTGTTGTTTTATTAAACATTTCACCTGCACCTGCTTCTCGACATTGTTACAGAAATGAAGGAAAATACATTTTCCAACTATGGCGGAATAGCAAAATGGCCACCACGACCGCCAGGAGGCGTTTTTGCGATAGCTCCTTTTCTGAAAATGTCCCAAAACTGTGCAAGTTTACCAAGTTTCATGCTTTTATTTAAAAAGTGAACATAACACCTCAAATTTGGCACATATCACCTGGACTGTATGGTTTTTCCCAGAGAGTGGCTAAATGTATTTGGCTGGCCTTGCCAGTGTTCTGTAAATTCTGATGGGGGAGAGTATCCATGTGGGTAGCCTGTCCTGTAGCCTGATTCTAGGCCCGATCCAGTTCGGATTGATTTGAAAAGCTTTGATGTTGACGTCAGAACCTGTTCATTTCTGGTTTGTACATCTCTTTTGCCTCTTTACTGACATAATTATTTAACCTAACCACGGCTACCATCACTACCCTTAAATGTGTAAACTGCTACCACTGCTCCACTTACATGTGTAAACAGAGGAGGCTGGTGGGAAGAGATTTGGGAGAATGGGCTCATTGTAATGGGTGCAATGGAACAGTATCAAACATATGGAAACCACGTTTGATTCCATTCCAGCCGTTACAATGATCCTGTTCTCCTATTGCTCCTCCCACCAGTCTCCTCTGGCGCCTACCTACTGTTAAGACAAAACACGTTTTTCTTTTTTTTTACAGGGCCAGTTTCCCAGACCTAGATTAAGTTTAGACCTACTCCTGGATTGATAATCTTCACTGAACATGCTCTTTAGTCTGGGAGTATAGGCTCAGTCTGGGTCTGGGAAACTGGTCCATAACGTAGCTACACTGTACAGCAGAATAGGCCATGACCATCTCAGATGTGAGCGTGTTGCACTCAGAGAAGAGACTAATGTATTCAAACCTTGACTACAGTGTGGAGTTATGGCATGCATCTGCATACAAAGTACTGTTTGATATCATATGACATAGAGTACAGTGCCTTCAGAAAGTATTCATACCCCTTGATTTATTACACATAATAGCCCTTAATGACAAAGTGAAAACACTTTCACATTTACATAAGTATTCACACCTTTTGCTATGACACTCCAAAATGAGCTCAGGTGCATCCAATTTCCTTTGATCATCCTTGAGATGTTTCTACAACTTGATTGGAGTCCACCTGTGGCATATTCAATTGTTTGGACATGATTTATAAAAAATAAAAAAAGCTGCCTTTATAACGTCCCACAGTTGACAGTGCGTGTCAGAGCAGAAACTATACCAGGAAGTCCAAGTAACTGTCTGTAGATCTCCGAGATATAATTGTGATGAGGCATATATCTGGGGAAGGGTATAAAACAATTTCTAGAGTGTTGAACGTTTCCAAGAGCACAGTGGTCTCCATCATTGGGAAATGGAAAAAACATGGAGCTACCCAGACTCCGCCTATAACTGGCCGTCCGACCAAACTGATCAACCGGGCAAGAAGGACCTTGGTCAGGGAGGTGACTAAGAAACCAATGACCACTCTGACAGAACCACAGAGTTCCTCGGTTGAGCTGGGAGAACCTACCAGAAGGACAACAGTCTCTACAGCACTTCACCAATCTGGGCTTTATGGGAGAGTGGCCAGACGGAAGCCACTCCTGAGAAAAAGGCACATGACAGCCAGCACACCTGGAGTTTGCAAATAGGCAGGTGAAAGACTGAGATCATAAGGCAAAATAGTATGTGGTCTGATGAGACAAAAATGTAACTCTTTGGCCTGAATGCAAAGCGCTATGTCTGAAGAACACCAGGCCCTGCTCATCACCCGTCTTAACACCATCCCTACCGTGAAGCATGGTGGTGGCAGCATCATGCCATGGGGATGCTTTTCAGCGGTAGGGACTGGGAGACTGATAAGGATAGAGGGAACAATGAATGGAGCCAAATACAGGTAAATCCTTGATGAGAACCTGCTACAGAGTGCAAGCAACCTTAGACTGGGGGAGAAGATTTACGTTCCATCAGGACAATGACCCCAAGCATAGAGCCAAAGCAATGCTGGAATGGCTTCAGAACAAGAATGTGAAAGTCCTTGAGTGGCCCTGCCAAAGCCTAGACTTGAATCCCATTAAAAATCTGTGGAAAGGCTTGAAGATTGCTGTTCATCGCTGCTCCCCATTTAATTTAACAGAGCTTGAGAAAATCTGCAAGGAAGAATGGGAGAAAATCCCCAAATCAAGATGTGCGAAACTGATACAGACATACCCAAGACGACTCAAAGCTGTAATCACCGACAAACGTGCTTCTACAAAGTATTCACTCAGGGGTTTGAATATTTCTGTAAATTAAATATTAATGTATTTCATTTTCAGTAAGTTAGCAACATTTTCTAAAAACATGTTTTCTCTTTGTCATTATGGGGTATTGTGTGTAGTTTTTTTTTCATCCATTTTGAATTCAGGCTGTAACACAACAAAATGTGGAAAAGGTCAAGGGGTATGAATACCTTCTGAATACACTGTACCTTAAGACACTGTGCCCATTTATACTTTTCATTTTATGCACATTGTCATGTGAATACTATTAAAAAACATGGAAGAAGGGGCGAAATGATGACTTCAACCGCCAATGAATTATTCACTTCTTATGCCTTTGTAACAGTGTTGCTTCCATCCCTCTCCTCGCCCCCAACCTGGGCTTGAACCAGGGACCCTCTGCACACATCGACAACAGTCACCCTCGAAAGCACCGTTACCCGTCGCTCCACAAAAGGCCCGCAGAGCAAAGGGGAAACAACTACTTCTAGGTCTCAGAGCGAGTGACCTCATGGATTGAAACGCTGCTAGCCCGCACCGCTAACTAAGCTAGCCATTTCACACCGTTACACCTTCACATAGGCTACCATATAATGTAGACCAACTAAGCACTGTAAAAAAATAATAAAAAAAGGAAGTGACTTTGAATATCGTTGATAAAATATATTGAACATGTATAAAACATGTAGGTTAATATAAGCGCAGGCATGCAGGTTTAAATTGTGTTCATGGGGCTGGGTTGATGATATCACAATCCTAATTGCCGTATAACAGAAAAGGAAATTATAGGGCTCTTAAAGTCCATTCCGGACGATGACGAACTGCACTCCTGGTTTTGGCACTCCGCTCCGCTCACACTCCTGTACCTCTTTCACTCTCCTCCACTCCTGCATTGCTGTGGAAGCAGATGTTGATACTCTAATGCCAATTTATACTATTTCCCTGTCGGTTGCAGGTATTTGTTCCCAAGGAGGATAGAAGAGAACACAACCGAGACGTAGAACACGTTCAACCGCTGCCCCGCTTCTGAATTCTAAACGCATAGCGGCTTTGGAAAGATACGGAAACAGAGAAGAGGAGAGGAGAGGAGAGAGTGAAACAGCGAAGGGAGGAAGAAAGCAGAGCTGAGTGTGTTTACCACACCTGTGATGCTGCGTTGTTTCTAGCAACCCAAGACGCGCTGCGGGGATACCAATGTAATGTCCAAGGTAGTGGACCTGGAGGAAGCGTGCAGCTGCTGAGCCAACTGGACTTGGATGCAGAGGCGCTTACTAACGGCGTAAAGAGAGGCCCGGAGAAGAAAACAAACCGGACACACAAATCCGTGAACTGCTACTGCTCATTTATCCCTGCTCTTTTGTCTTTTGAAAGTTAAACCGGAGACCGGAGAAGTGCGAGCAGTTTACATCAGAGAATGATGCCGTTACACTTGACTCCCTTTGTCCGCGGGAGATACAGCACCGCCACGCTGGTGATGCTCTGCTGGCTGTTCCTCGCTGGATTTACCTGCATTGGTGAGTTCATTGTATATTATTATCATATGGCCCTGCTTCAACTTCACTGCGTTATTCTGAAAGATGAACACCTTATTTGATGTAAAGGCCTTTATGTTCACAATCACATAACATAAGGCATTGTGGCAATGATGGATGGTAAATGTGCTCAGTCTAAGTAAATCTTACAAGTTCTTTCTGGCTGTGTTTTTGCCAAACCAACAGCCTATGTCCGTATTACGCAGTCGTTTGCTATTCTCTGTGAGCTACTATTTCCCACCAATCTTCATCAATTAGCGGTTCAAGGTTATAGAGGAGAGGGGCTCCGTTCATAAAACGATTAATCGATCTATGATGATCGGTACGGTTCGTTCCATCTCAATTTACCAGTAAACAATCCAAGCAGTCCCGTGACATTACCGCTACGTTAGTGATACTGCTGACACGTTGTGTGCGCGAGGCAGCGAGGGTGTCTCGTGTGTAGGCTACAGGGGTCTGACTGTTTGTCTCCTGCAGCTCCCCGGTAATTTCATGACCGACTGTAAATTAACGGGACAGAACACATGCTGGCGCACGAGCGGACCCGATGTCCCGGTGCCATGAATGAAAAAGCGACACTTATAGCAGATGTATCCGTCTCGAGATTAAAGTTCAGTACCAGCACGTCACACACTGTAGCCGACATCAGTTCTTTCTGAAGGAGACATATGTTAAACTATTGTAAGTGGTTAAATAAAACACCACAACCTTTTTGTTCAACAAGGCTGATGTTATTCCTTTCTGTGCCTTGAAATGCACAACTGTTTTTAAAACGTGCATTGGTGAGGTGCAGACTCAGTTAAGCCATTTGTAATCGTAGGGGAAATTGCTATGCTGGCTGAGTGAAGCAGAAAAGCATCTGATAGCACGTTTCGTTCCCCCTCTCCTCTCCTCCTTTCCCCTCCACTCCCATCTCCTCTCCTGTCCTGTGCCTGGTCCTCTCCTCCCCTCCACTCCCATCTCCTCCTCTCCTCTCCTCTCCTCTCCTCTCCTCTCCTCTCCTCTCCTTTCCTCTCCTCTCTTCTCCTCTCCTCTCCTCTCCTCTCCTCTCCTCTCCTCTCCTCTCCTCTCCTCTCCTCTCCTGTCCTGTGCCTGGTCCTCTGCTATCTTCAGCAGTATGGTGACAGTTTTACCTTGCTGTTATATGACCTAGTTGGGCTGATGACAGGGTGATTTACAGAGGAGATGGAGCCTACTCTACCCGACTGTAGCCTACTATAGCCTACTATAGCCTACTATAGCCTACTGTAGTCTTCTGTAGTCTTCTGTAGTCTACTGTAGTCTTCTGTAGTCTTCTGTAGTCTTCTGTAGTCTTCTGTAGCCTACTATAGCCTACTGTAGTCTTCTGTAGTCTTCTGTAGTCTTCTGTAGCCTACTATAGCCTACTGTAGTCTTCTTTAGCATACTGTAGTCTTCTGTAGTCTTCTGTATCCTACTGTAGTCTTCTATAGTATTCTGTAGTCTTATGTACCCTACTATAGCCTACTGTAGTCTTCTGTAGTCTTCTTTAGCCTACTGTAGTCTTCTGTAGTCTTCTGTAGTCTTCTGTAGTCTTCTGTAGCCTACTATAGCCTACTGTAGTCTTCTGTAGTCTTATTTAGCCTACTGTAGTCTTCTGTAGTCTTCTGTATCCTTCTGTAGTCTTCTGTAGTCTTCTTTAGCCTACTGTAGTCTTCTGTAGTCTTCTGTAGTCTTCTGTAGTCTTCTGTAGTCTAATATAGCCTACTGTAGTCTTCTGTAGTCTTCTTTAGCCTACTGTAGTCTTCTGTAGTCTTCTGTATCCTTCTGTAGTCTTCTGTAGCCTATTATATCCTACTGTAGTCTTCTATAGCCTACTGTAATCTTCTGTAGTCTTCTGTAATCTTCTGTAATCTTCTGTAGTCTTCTGTAGTCTTCTGTAGCCTACTATAGACTACTGTAATCTTCTGTAGTCTTCTGTAATCTTCTGTAGTCTTCTGTAGTCTTCTGTAGCCTACTATAGACTACTGTAGTCTTCTGTAGCCTACTATAGACTAATGTAGTCTTCTGTAGTCTTCTGTAGCCTACTATAGCCTACTGTAGTCTTCTGTAGTATTCTGTAGTCTTCTGTAGCCTACTATAGCCTACTGTAGTCTTCTGTAGTCTTCTGTAGCCGACTGTAGTCTTCTGTAGTCTTCTGTAGTCTTCTGTAGCCTACTATAGCCTACTGTAGTCTTCTGTAGCCTACTATAGCCTACTGTAGTCTTCTGTAGTCTTCTGTAGCCTACTATAGCCTACAATTGCATTCTATACCCTACTATAGTCTTCTGTAGCCTGTATGTAGGCTAGACTCTAGTTGACATGTAGATGTGCTTTGATGTACAAGACAATCAACACCACAAAGGAGAAAGAGGGTGTGAAGGGTTGCAGGATAACTGGAGAACATTCACTCTGTGGTATGCATTATAACAATCTTATTAGGCCTACACCTTATCACCTATAATTATTGGTATTCATTTTCAAGGTTATATGAACCCATGACTTGGCACAGACCTTTGTAGCTCAGTTGGTAGAGCATGGTGCTTGTAATGCCAGGGTAGTGTGTTCGATTCCCTGTACCACCCATTTTAAATGTATGCACGCATGACTGTAAGTTGCTTTGGATAAAAGCGTCCGCTAAGTGGTATATTATATATTTATTATCAATGAAAAAATCTTCACTATATTGTTCCTCCAGTGATTTCTTTGAAAGTCTGGCTGTTTTTCTCACGGATGCTGAGCTGGAGGCAATAGTGGTGTCTGCTGGTGGTGTCTGCTGGTGGTGTCTGCTGGTGGTGTCTGCTGGTGCTGTGTGGTTGCTCTCCATCCCTAAGAACACTTAGATGTCACACTCCATTAGCCTTGCTGCTAGTTTTCCAGACTGTTCCTCTGCTCTTCTGCAGGATCTGAACAGACGGCACACAAACACACACACGCACGCACACACACACACACACACACACACACACACACACACACACACACACGCACGCGCGCACACACACACACACACACACACACACACACACACACACACACACACACACACACACACACACACACACACACACACAAGGCAGACATGCTCGTTCCCCTCAGGTCCTGGACAGAAGGCAGACATAGTAAAAGTTGTGTAAATGCTTCTCTAGCTTCGGGACTTAGCAAATACACAAGATGTTGAAATAACCAACGGGGCTTTTCTTTCGCATTAATTAGTGAATAATTATGAATAAATTAAGATTAAATAAATAGTCATGCTCCAGGGATTGCAATATTTCAAGTCCAGAGTAAATATCAACGTACGCAGTGGCATTCACAGGACTGCTGTTTTATGATTCATGCTGTGAATGATGGGTTCTGATTGTGTGTGTGTGTGTGTTTATGGGTATTGCAGGGTTAAAGTGCCTTCAGAAAGTCACACTCCTTGACTTTATCCACATGTTGTTGTGTTACAGGCTGAATTTAAAATGGATTCAATTTAGATTTTGTGTCACTGATCTACACACAATACCCCATAATGTCAAAGTGGAAATGTGTTTTTAGAAAAATTAAATGTAATCCCCTTTGTTATGGCAAGCCTAAAGTTCAGGAGTAGAAATGTGCTTAACAAGTCACATAATAAGTAGCGTGGGACTCACTCTGTGTGCAATACTAGTGTTTAACATGATTTATGAATGACTACCTCATCTCTGTACCCCACACATACAATTATCTGTAAGGTCCCTCAGTCGAGCAGTGAATTTCAAACACAGATTCAACCACAAAGCCCAATAGGTGCCTCACAAAGAAGGGTCAAAAGGTCAAAATAAAAAAAGCAGATATTGAATATCCCTTTGACCATGGTGAAGTTATTAATTACACTTTGGATGGTTATTAATTAAGTACACTTTGGATGGTGGATCAATACACCCAGTCACTACAAAGATACAGTCGTCCTTCCTAACTCAGTTGCCGGAGAGGAAGGAAACCACCCAGAGATTTCACCATGAAGCCAATTAATGATGACTTTAAAACAGTTACAGAATTTAATGGCTGTGATAGGAGAAAACTGAGCATGGATCAACAACATTGTAGTTACTCCACAATACTAACATAAAAAACAGAGTGAAAAGATGGAAGCCTGTACAAAATACAAATATTCCAAAACATGCATCCTGTTTGCAACAAGGCACTAAAGTAATACTGCAAGAAATGTGGCAAAGCAATTAAATATTTGTCCTGAATACAAAGTGTTATATTTGGGGCAAATACAACACATTACTGAGTACCACTCTCTATATTTGCAAGCATAGTGGTGGCCAGGGGCGGTGTGTTCATTAGGGCGATATGGGCGACGCACTGCCAAACGGGAAAAGGAAGGGATTTTTTTTCTAATCAATTATATCACGGCAACAGTAGTTATCAGTGTTCTAATCTAGACGTCTGATCTGCCACTAAATGTCCAATCAGGCTAAAGTCGTGCTTCAAATGGCCCCGCCCGTTTTGGGGCGATTTCAGTCAGGTTGAAAATCGCCCAGAAGTCTCTCATAGCCTCTGATGTAAAATCTTTTTTTTTTCAAATATCAGAGCTTTCAATACAATCTCTATGGGTTCCGGGAGGGCTTGCACTTACGCGCTTTCGTCATACGTAACATAACCATGAACGTAACTAAGAAAAGAGCGGGTAGCAGCGTCAATCAATTCACGTACTACTGCCACAACGATGAGGTTAGCAAGAACCGCCACATCCTCAGCCGGCTAATCCAGTGTGTGAAGTTTTGCGGAGTGTTTGAGTTAGCTTTGCGAGGCAAAGATGAAACTGAGGGCTCCACCAACCCTGGTATTTTTCTTGGACTTGTCAACTTTGTGGCACAATTAGATGAGGTGTTTGATGACCATCTTAAAAATGCTAAAGTTTTCAAGGGCACATCAAAGACCATTCAAAACGAGCTACTGGAGTGTATGCTAGCGGTCATGAGGGAACATATTGTGGAGGAGGTGAAGTCGGCGAACTTCGTAGCTATCCAAGCTGACGAGACCACGGACGTTTCTACACAGACACAGCTGGTGCTTGTGCTGAGGTACATAGATAGCAAGAAGATTTAATTTTTTTCCTGGGGCTTTTTCACAAAATCATGCCCCACGTCGACATTCTGTACCAGAAGCTACAGAAGAAGGACATCGATGCTGTCTTCATCAAACGTGCCCTCGACAGCTTCACAAGCAGTGTGCAGGCCATAAGGTAAGATTAAACAATATCATTCGATCTTTCTCAAAGCAGAGCTTTATTTGAAAATGTATGCATGAAAGGAGACATCATCATATTTACAAATCTATACAATTGGCCAGAATATGGTTGTTCATTTTTACAAAGCCATACAGATAGCTGTGTTTACCTTTTCTAGAAATTATTTTCAAATTCTGTTTTCAGGCAAAATGTCTATCACTGTTCATTTTCACAAATCTATACAAGAGGGCAGAATATGGAAGTCTATAAAAATGTCTTATTACCAATAACTTGGTAGCATCAAAGAATCAATGTTTTCAGTAGCCTCTATCAAAAGCTCCTGCTTGCTTATTGTGAATTATGCTCAGGTGCACAAGTAATGTGTATATCAGTATTGACTTATATGCTGCCCCTGTCTTCATGTTGTTGCTGGACATATCTTTTTTAAAATGTGTGTAGGTCACCTAAATCATCAGAAAAATTGCCCCCCCTGAGAATTTTTTCAGGAGCCGCCACTGGTGGTGGCTGCATCATGTTATGGGTATGCTTGCAATCATTAAGCACTGGGGAGTTTTTCAGGATAAAATATAAACGGAATGGAGCTAAACACAGGCATGATCCTAGAGGAAAACCTGGTTCAGTCTGCTTTCCACCAGACACTGGGAGATGAATTCTCGTTTCAGCAGGACAATAACCTAAAACACAAGGCCAAATCTAGACTGGAGTTGCTTACCAAGAAGACAGTGAATGTTTCTGAGTGGCCGACAGTTTTGACTTAAAGTTACTTGAAAATATATGGCAAGACCTGAAAATGGTTGTCTAGCAAAGATCAACAACCATTTTGACAGCGCTTGAAGAACTTTGAAAATAATAATGGGCTAATGTTGCATAATCCAGGTGTGGAAAGCTCTTAGAGACTTAAACAGAAAGACTCACAGCTGTAGTCGCTGCAAAAGGTGCTTCTACAAAGCATTGACTCAGGGGTGTGAATACTTATGTAAATGAGATATTTCGGTATTTCATTTTCAAAACATTTGCTAAAAAATATCTAAAAACATGATTTCACTCTGTCATTATGGGGTATTGTGTGTGGATGGGTAAAAAAATAAATATTTAATCAATTTCGAATTCAGGCTGTAACACAACAAAATGTGGAATAAGTCAAGGGGTATGAATACCTTCTGAAGGCAGTGTATATGCAAATCACCGCCTT
>CM072246.1:43430470-43447970 GCA_036851935.1 Coregonus suidteri | reverse complement strand
GTTAGGGTTAGGGTTAGGGTTACAATTAGGGTTAGGGTTATGGTTAGGGTTAGGGTTATGGTTATGGTTAGGGTTAGGGTTATGGTTAGGTTTAGGGTTAGGGTTATGGTTAGGGTTATGGTTAGGGTTAGGGTTAGGGTTAGGGTTATGGTTATGGTTATGGTTATGGTTAGGGTTAGGCTTAGGGGTTAGGGTTATGGTTAGGGTTAGGGTTAGGGTTAGGGTTAGGGTTATGGTTAGGGTTAGGGTTAGGGTTATGGTTAGGGTTATGGTTAGGGTTATGGTTAGGGTTAGGGTTAGGGTTAGGGTTATGGTTAGGGTTAGGGTTATGGTTAGGGTTAGGGTTAGGGTTATGGTTATGGTTATGGTTAGGGTTAGGGTTAGGGTTAGGGTTAGGGTTAGGGTTAGGGTTAGGGTTAGGGTTAGGGTTAGGGTTAGCTGTAGGGTTAGGGGTTATGGAAAATAGGATTTTGAATGGGAATAAATTATAGGGTTATGGTTAGGAGGAGGGGTGGTGGGTGGGTTAGGGTTAGGGTTAGGGTTATGGTTATGGTTAGGGTTATGGTTAGGGTTATGGTTATGGTTAGGGTTATGGTTAGGGTTAGGGTTAGGGTTAGGGTTACAATTAGGGTTAGGGTTAGGGTTAGGGTTACAATTAGGGTTAGGGTTATGGTTAGGGTTAGGGTTAGGGTTAGGGTTAGGGTTATGGTTAGGTTTAGGGTTAGGGAAATTGGTTAGGGTTATGGTTAGGGTTAGGGTTATGGTTATGGTTAGGGTTAGGCTTAGGGGTTAGGGTTATGGTTAGGGTTATGGTTAGGGTTAGGGTTATGGTTAGGGTTTTAGGGTTATGGTTAGGGTTAGGGTTATGGTTATGGTTAGGGTTATGGTTAGGGTTAGGGTTAGGGTTAGGGTTATGGTTAGGGTTAGGGTTAGGGTTATGGTTAAGGTTATGGTTAGGGTTAGGGTTATGGTTAGGGTTAGGGTTAGGGTTATGGTTAGGGTTAGGGTTATGGTTAGGGTTATGGTTAGGGTTATGGTTAGGGTTAGGGTTAGGGTTAGGGTTATGGTTAGGGTTAGGGTTAGGGTTATGGTTAGGGTTAGGGTTATGGTTAGGGTTATGGTTAGGGTTAGGGTTATGGTTAGGGTTAGGGTTATGGTTAGGGTTAGGGTTAGGGTTATGGTTAGGGTTAAGGTTAGGGTTAGGGTTAGCTGTAGGGTTAGGGGTTATGGAAAATAGGATTTTGAATGGGAATAAATTATAGGGTTATGGTTAGGAGGAGGGGTGGTGGGTGGGGGTTAGGGTTAGGGTTAGGGTTATGGTTAGGGTTAGGGTTAGGGTTAGGGGGTTAGGAGGAGGGGTGGTGGGTGGGTGTAGGGTTAGGGTTAGGGTTAGGGTTAGGGTTAGGGTTATGGTTAGGAGGAGGGTGGTGGGTGGGTGTATATGTGCTTGTGCGCTTGAGGATCAACATCATCGCTCTCCACTGACCGTATCAGGAAGGGTGGGTGGGTGTATACATGTGATGTTGGGAGAATCAGAAGACCGTATCAAAGGGATCTGTTTAACATGGGATGTTGGAGAATCAGAAGACCGTATCGAAGGGATCTGTTTAACATGGGATGTTGGATAATCAGAAGACCGTATCAAAGGGATCTGTTTAACATGGGATGGTGGAGAATCAGAAGAGGCATCTGTTGAATCAGTGGTCGAGGTATAGACAGATGGAATAGCTATACCGGATGGATATGTCACAAATGGCACCCTATTCCCTATATAGTGCACTACTTTAGACCAGAGAATGGCACCCTATTCCCTATATAGTGCACTACTTTAGACCAGAGAATGGCACCCTATTCCCTATATAGTGCACTACTTTAGACCAGAGAATGGCACCCTATTCCCTATATAGTGCACTACTTTTGACCAGAGTCCACAGGGTTATTTATAGCCTATTAGTGCACTATAAAGGGAATAGGGTGTCATTTAAGCTGCAGACTGTATGTTGTATTCAGTGATTAATGTTATTGTGTACAGTACACATTATTATAGGTCTCTGTTCGTTCCCAGGGCCCCCCCCCCACGCCAGGAAGCACTGACTCTCTGTTCGTTCCCAGGGCCCCCCCCCCCCCGCCAGGAAGCACTGACTCTCTGTTCGTTCCCAGGGCCCCCCCCCCCCACGCCAGGAAGCACTGACTCTCTGTTCGTTCCCAGGGCCCCCCCCCCACGCCAGGTAGCACTGACTCTCTGTTCGTTCCCAGGGCCCCCCCCACGCCAGGAAGCACTGACTCTCTGTTCGTTCCCAGGGCCCCCCCCCACGCCAGGAAGCAGAGAAATAGACACCTATTTAGCACTGACTCTCTGTTCGTTCCCAGGGCCCACCCCACGCCAGGAAGCAGAGAAACTGACACCTATTTAGCACTTTCACAGGGTGCTGCTCTTTTTAGAGAGCTGCAAGATCCGGCTGGAAGAAATACGTGTGAAATTGTTTTCAACAGAGTGAAGCAATGTTTTATACATATCTATTATTAGGTTCCTCTGTCCCTAATCCTAATCTCAACCAATAGATGTCCAGGGGGTGTACTGTACATCAAGCTGTCTCACTACAGAAACAGGAGATAGACTAGTGTCCTGTCCAAGGGGTGTACTGTACATCAAGCTGTCTCACTACAGAAACAGGAGATAGACTAGTGTCCTGTCCAAGGGGTGTACTGTACATCAAGCTGTCTCACTACAGAAACAGGAGATAGACTAGTGTCCTGTCCAGGGGGTGTCCTGTACATCAAGCTGTCTCACTACAGAAACAGGAGATAGACTAGTGTCCTGTCCAGGGGGTGTACTGTACATCAAGCTGTCTCACTACAGAAACAGGAGATAGACTAGTGTCCTGTCCAAGGGGTGTACTGTACATCAAGCTGTCTCACTACAGAAACAGGAGATAGACTAGTGTCCTGTCCAGGGGTGTCCTGTACATCAAGCTGTCTCACTACAGAAACAGGAGATAGACTAGTGTCCTGTCCAGGGGGTGTCCTGTACATCCAGCTGTCTCACTACAGAAACAGGAGATAGACTAGTGTCCTGTCCAGGGGGTGTACTGTACATCAAGCTGTCTCACTACAGAAACAGGAGATAGACTAGTGTCCTGTCCAAGGGGTGTACTGTACATCAAGCTGCCTCACTACAGAAACAGGAGATAGACTAGTGTCCTGTCCAGGGGGTGTCCTGTACATCAAGCTGTCTCACTACAGAAACAGGAGATAGACTAGTGTCCTGTCCAGGGGGTGTCCTGTACATCAAGCTGCCTCACTACAGAAACAGGAGATAGACTAGTGTCCTGTCCAGGGGGTGTCCTGTACATCAAGCTGTCTCTCTTTGATAGAGTAAGGAGCTCCCATTGGTCAGTAATCTGTTTGGCAGGACGGTGGCTTCACTCAGTCTGAAGGAGATCCCATTGGTCAGTAATCTGTTTGGCCTGGCCGGTGGCTTCACTCAGTGTGAAGGAGATCCCATTGGTCAGTAATCTGTTTGGCCTGGCCGGTGGCTTCACTCAGTCTGAAGGAGATCCCATTGGTCAGTAATCTGTTTGGCCTGGCCGGTGGCTTCACTCAGTCTGAAGGAGATCCCATTGGTCAGTAATCTGTTTGGCCTGGCCGGTGGCTTCACTCAGTGTGAAGAAGATCCCATTGGTCAGTAATCTGTTTGGAAGGCCGGTGGCTTCACTCAGTGTGAAGGAGATCCCATTGGTCAGTAATCTGTTTGGAAGGCCGGTGGCTTCACTCAGTGTGAAGGAGATCCCATTGGTCAGTAATCTGTTTGGCAGGCCGGTGGCTTCACTCAGTCTGAAGGAGATCCCATTGGTCAGTAATCTGTTTGGCCTGGCCGGTGGCTTCACTCAGTGTGAAGGAGATCCCATTGGTCAGTAATCTGTTTGGCCTGGCCGGTGGCTTCACTCAGTGTGACATGGATCCATATTCTGTAGTCTGGTTTCCACTGCTACTGAAGAGACCTGGGCCCATAGACCCATTTATCAAGGATCTCAGAGCATGGTGCTGATCAATCATCAGTTTTGCCTTTTAGATCATAATGAATAAGATTACGTGGACGGGGGGGACCTGATCCTTGATCAGCAGCGCTCCTACTCTCTACGCTACTCTTGATAAATCCAGCCCAGGTAGCTGCGGTGGATGTGTTTGGAGAGCAGAGATGAACATGTCTTCCTTCAGGTCTCTTTAGTAATGGCAGTCAGCGTTCAACGTTCCAATGTGATTCTATTACAATTATTTATTATCTTTGTGTCAAATCAATGAGGAGCACTGGGCTAATATGAATGTTGAATATATTTCAGTCTAATGCATTTTTTTACTCTGACTAAAGCAGAGAGATTCCACAGCTCAATGCACAAACTCATGCACACACTCATGCACACACTCATGCACACAGCACACTTGCTGATAGGAGTTTTTTTTTCTTCTAATCTGCTGAAATGACCTTGAGTGAATCTGATTGATTGTTCCTTAAACCTTTTCAGAGAAGTATGTGTGTGTGTGTGTGTGTGTGTGTGTGTGTGTGTGTGTGTGTGTGTGTGTGTGTGTGTGTGTGTGTGTGTGTGTGTGTGTGTGTGTGTGTGTGTGTGTGTGTGTGTGTGTGTGCGTGCGTGCGTGCGTGCGTACCTGTATGTGTGTGTTTTTGTCTGGTTTTCTGTGCCAGCTCAACCTTGAAGAGAAATCCAGTTTTATTATCACGACCATCCAATTAGCTAAGTATCTAGTTCTCCTGTATAACAGGCTAAACTCCTTGACTAAATAGACCACACAGACTGGCTCTGAACACTGTCTCATCTCTACTGTATTACTCATGGTGTGTGTGTGTGTGTGTGTGTGTGTGTGTGTGTGTGTGTGTGTGTGTGTGTGTGTGTGTGTGTGTGTGTGTGTGTGTGTGTGTGTGTGTGTGTGTGTGTGTGTGTGTGTGTGTGTGTGTGTGTGTGTGTGTGTGTGTGCGTGCGTGCGTGTACTCAGCATTTCCTGATTGGTACGTGAGGCTGGCACACAGACATGCCCAGGGATTTGTGTTATTTTGTAGTTGTATTTATTAAGGATCCCCATTAGTTCCTGCCAAGGCAGCAGCTGCTCTTCCTGGAGTTTATTATGGATCCCCCATTAGTTCCTGCCAAGGCAGCAGCTACTCTTCCTGGGGTTTATTAAGGATCCCCCATTAGTTCCTGCCAAGGCAGCAGCTACTCTTCCTGGGGTTTATTAAGGATCCCCATTAGTTCCTACCAAGGCAGCAGCTACTCTTCCTGGAGTTTATTATGGATCCCCATTAGTTCCTACCAAGGCAGCAGCTACTCTTCCTGGAGTTTATTATGGATCCCCATTAGTTCCTGCCAAGGCAGCAGCTACTCTTCCTGGAGTTTATTATGGATCCCCCATTAGTTCCTGCCAAGGCAGCAGCTACTCTTCCTGGGGTTTATTAAGGATCCCCCATTATTTCCTGCCAAGGCAGCAGTGCTGTGCGCCTCCCGTAGTCTGTTCTGGACTTTGGGACTGTGAAGAGACCTCTGGTGGCGTGTCTTGTGGGGTATGCATGGATGTCCGAGCTGTGTGCCAGTCATCTAAAGAGACAGCTCGGTGCTTTCAACATGTCAACAACTCTCACAAATACAAGTAGTGATGAAGTCAATCTCTCCTCCACTTTGAGCCAGAAGAGATTGACATGCATGTTTGCTCTCTGTGTACATCCAAGGGCCAGCCGTGCTGCCCTGCTCTGAGCCAATTGCAATTTTCCTAAATCCCCCTTTGTAGCACCTGACCACACGACTGAACAGTAGTCCAGGTGCGACAAAACTAGAGCCTGTAGGACCTGCCTTGTTGATAGTGCTGTTAAGAAGGTAGAGCAGGGCTTTATTATGGACAGACTTCTCCCCATCCTAGCTACTGTTGTATCAATATGTTTTGACCAAGACAGTTTACAATCCAGGGTTACTCCAAACAGTTTAGTCACCTCAACTTGCTCAATTTCCACATTATTTATTCCAAGATTTAGTTGAGGTTTAGGATTTAGTGAATGATTTGTCCCAAATACAATGGTTTAAGTTTTTGAAATATTTAGGACTAACTTATTCCTTGCCACCCATTCTGAAACTAACTGCAGCTCTTTGTTAAGTGTTGCAGTCATTTCAGTCGCTGTGGTAGCTGACGTGTATAGTGTTGAGTCATCCACATACATAGACACACTGGCTTTACTCAAAGCCAGTAGCATGTCGTTAGTAAAGATAGAAAAATGTAAGGGGCCTAGACAGCTGCCCTGGGGAATTCCTGATTCTACCTGGATTATGTTGGAGAGGCTTCCATTAAAGAACACCCTCTGTGTTCTGTTAGACAGGTAACTCTTTATCCACAATATAGCAGGGGGTGTAAAGCCATAACACATACGTTTTTTCCAGCAGCAGACTATGATCGATAATGTTAAAAAGCCGCGCTGAAGTCTAACAAAACAGCCCCCACAATCTTTTTATCATCAATTTCTCTCAGCCAATCATCAGTCATTTATGTAAGTGCTGTGCTTGTTGAATGTCCTTCCCTATAAGCGTGCTGGAAGTCTGTTGTCAATTTGTTTACTGTAAAATAGCATTGTATCTGGTCAAACACAATTTTTTCCAAAACTTTACTAAGGGATGGTAACAGGCTGATTGGTCGGCTATTTGAGCCAGTAAAGGGGGCTTTACTATTCTTAGGTAGCGGAATGACTTTTGCTTCCCTCCAGGCCTGAGAGAACACACTTTCCTGTAGGCTTAGATTGAAGATATGGCAAATAGGAGTGGCACTATCGTCTGCCATTATCCTCAGTAATTTTCCATCCAAGTTGTCAGACCCCGGTGGCTTGTCATTGTTGATAAACAATACTTTTTTCACCTCTTCCATACTCACTTTACGGAATTCAAAATTACAATTCTTGTCTTTCATAATTTGGTCAGATACACTTGGATGTGTAGTGTCAGCGTTTGTTGCTGGCATGTCATGCCTAAGTTTGCTAATCTTGCCAATGAAAAAATAATTAAAGTAGTTGGCAATATCAGTCGGTTTTGTGATGAATGAGTCATCTGATCGATGAATGATGGAGCTGAGTTTGCCTTTTTTCCCTAAATGTAATTGAAGGGGCTCCAAAGCTTTTTACTATCATTCTTTATGTCATTTATCTTTGTTTCATAGTGTAGTTTCTTCTTCTTTTTATTCAGTTTAGTCACATGATTTCTCAATTTGCAGTAAATTTGCCAATCGGTGTGCAACCAGAATTATTTGCCATTCCTTTTGCCTCACCCCTCTCAACCATACAATTTTTCAATTCCTCATCAATCCACGGGGATTTAACAGTTTTTACAGTCTGTTTGCTCCTCATTACACACAACGGACCAACAAATATTATTTACATGAACAACATAGGAATCACTACAAAACGTATTGTATGACCTCTTATACACAATATTAGGCCCAGACTTTGGAGCTTTGGTTTTCCTAGATATGGCTACTATATTGTGATCACTACATCTGATGGATCTGGATACTGCTTTCAAGCACATTTCAGCAGCATTAGTAAAGATGTGATCAATACATGTTGATGATTTCATTCCTTCGCTGTTTGTAACTACCCTGGTAGGTTGACTGATAACCTGAACCAGGTTGCAGGCACTAGTTACAGTTTGAAGCTTTTTCTTGAGTGGGCAGCCTGATGAAAGCCAGTCAATATTTAAATCACCCAGAAAGTATACCTCTCTGTTGATATCACATACATAATCATGCATTTCACACGTTATCCAGATACTGACTGTTAGCACTTGGTGGTCTATAGCAGCTTCCCACCAGAATGGGCTTTAGGTGAGGCAGATGAACCTGTAGTCATATTACTTCAACAGTATTTAACATGAGATCCTCTCTAATCTTTACAGGAATGTGGTTCTGAATATAAACAGCAACACCTCCACCACTGGCATTTCTGTATTTTCTGTAAATGTTATAACCTTGTATTGCTACCACTGTATCATCAAAGCTATTGTCTAAGTGAGTTTCAGAGATATTCAGAATATGAATGTCATCTGGCACTAGCAAGTTATTGCTATGGTTATTTCATGAACCTTGTTTCTTAAGCTACATATGTTAACGTGGGCTATTTTGAGCACTTTTCTCTGGGAAGCTTGCTTGTTTTCATTGCTTTACTGGGAAGCTTAGCAGAAGTAGATTTTCTCATGTTATTTATGTTGTTGAAGAGAAGAGAAAGAGATGTGCATCCCAAATGGCATCCTATTGTCTGTAAAGTGCACTGCTTTTGACAAGGGCCCATTGGGACACAGGCAGAGACACACTGACCTTTTCTCATTACGTCTCTGTGTCCAGGCTGCATGATGCCCCAGGCTAGTAATCCAACTGAGTCAACACTCTCCTCGCTGCATTTTAGCACACCATCAACATAGATCAACGTAGACCAACATAGACCAACCTAGATCAACCTATATCAACCTAGATCAACATAGACCAACCTAGATCAACATAGATCAACCCCACACAGCTGATGTGTACTGGCGTGTGTATCAGTGCCTGTGCTTGTGTGGTGTGTGTGTGTGTGTGTGTTACCCTGGAACAGTTTGTTTGATAATGCAGGATTGATACAAATGTATTACCATAAGTTACTCAACCTTTTGAGTTGCTCTGTTTGCTTTTCAGGGTTTGTATAAATGAACCACCCCACACGCATAAAATCAAACTAAACAGATAAACCTCCTTATAAAATCACACTAAACCATGGGTCTCCAACCTTTTCTATTATGAGAGCTACTCATGCTAGAAAAAAAAAAAAAACATGTCTTTAGCTACTAATTATTTTCTATCTTTCCAATAGGCCCATTCTCCTCTTCTCCTCCTCTCTCCTCCTCTCTCCCCGGGTCCTTAGTGGACAAGAGAAAGTAGTGCACTATGTGTTCTGTCAATATACCTGTTAAAAGAATGGTTCATAAACGACTCTAAGGGGGGCCCTATAAAGTCTGTGATCTTTCCCAAATAATGTTTTCTCAGTTTAAATGTTCCAGATTTTTTTAGATTTGTTTAGTTTTTCACTAACAAAATGTACAATTATCCGTAAGAGGAACAACGAAGGTGGATGTTCTGAGTCCATGTCAATGGTTAAATCACATCAGAAGACCATTTATTTTTTAGGTCTCGAGGAAAACGAACAAATATAATTTCGAGTGTAACTCCACTTTAGTTGTGCATCTAGCGAGTGCTGTCTAACGTGTCGGTCTAGCGATGGCTCTGTACTGCTGCTACTCATTTCATGGCAACGTTTGCAAATAACAAACAATCGATACAAATAATACACTAATGGCTAATCTGCCAGGTAAGCCTACTTTGCAGTTCACATTTAATTGAGAAGGTGTTGGGGAGAGTATTTCTGTCAACCCACAAGACGGTTATCGCATCAACTGGCTACACATGGTGGGATAGACAAACATATATTGCTGGAAATGAATGGGCAGATAGTGTGTTAGGTTTAGCATTTTAAACCAAATGTGGCTAGTAACCAGGGTTGGGATAACGTCAGTGTTGCCTTGGTTAGATGGTAGCTGGTAGCTTGTGGTGTCTGATACTTGGGGTGTCAGGTAGCTTAGTGGGTAAGAGCATTGTGCCAGTAACCGAAAGGTCGCTGGTTCTAATCCCTGAGCCGACGAGGTGAAAGATCTGTCGATGTGCCCTTAAGCAAGGCACTTAACCGTAAGTGCTCCTGTAAGTCGCTCTGGATAAGAGTGTCTGCTAAAATGTAAATGTAAAAATACTTGTGAGATTTGTTTATGACAGTTTGTGGTGGAACACGTGAAAATTGCTTACTCATAGGTGGGCTGTGATCGACCTGTTGGAGACCCCTGCTGTAAACAGATCGACCTGTTGAGAGCTTCTACCCCCTGTTGGAGACCCCCTGCTCTAAACAGATCGACCTGTTGGAGACCCCCCTGCTCTAAACAGATCGATCGACCTGTTGGAGACCCCCCCCCTGCTCTAAACAGATCGACCTGTTGGAGACCCCCCCTGCTCTAAACAGATCGACCTGTTGGACCTGAGACCCCTGCTCTAAACAGATCGACCTGTTGGAGACCCCCCCTGCCCCGACCTGTTGGAGACCCCCCCTGCTCTAAACAGATCGACCTGTTGGAGACCCCCCCTGCTCTAAACAGATCGACCTGTTGGAGACCCCTGCTCTAAACAGATCGACCTGTTGGAGACCCCCCCTGCTCTAAACAGATCGACCTGTTGGAGACCCCCCCTGCTCTAAACAGATCGACCTGTTGGAGACCCCCCCTGTAAACAGATCGACCTGTTGGAGACCCCCCCTGCTCTAAACAGATCGACCTGTTGGAGACCCCCCCTGCTCTAAACAGATCGACCTGTTGGAGACCCCCCCTGCTCTAAACAGATCGACCTGTTGGAGACCCCTGCTCTAAACAGATCGACCTGTTGGAGACCCCTGCTCTAAACAGATCGACCTGTTGGAGACCCCCCCTTGCTCTAAACAGATCGACCTGTTGGAGACCCCCCCTGCTCTAAACAGATGCTGAATTCTTACTCTATTGACTTCTCAGATCGTCATTGTCCTCGCCCTGTTCCTTGTCCTCGCCCTGTTCCTTGTCCTTGCATTTCAATTCTCTCATCTAGGGATATCTATAGGGTATGTACATTTCTGCACAATCAAATGTAAATAAACCATATGTGAATCACCTGTGACATGTATTAACTTTCCAGAATATCTTGTTTTTCCTGCATATTAAATATGGGCAGTTACAGACCACAGAAACAAGGAAATATAACAACCCTGATCCGGATCCCCTCCTCTCTGCTGTTGTTTAACACAAAGGGGACCTTCCAAGTGGGCACCCTACTCCCTATCCAGTGTGCTACTTTTGACCAGAGCCTAGGAAATAGGAAATAGGGTGCCATTTGGAATTCATACAAAGCCTTTAGTGGTGAAATGGGCTCTGAGCTGAACATTACAGATTCACAGCTTAAAGCCAATCAGCAGCTCTCCTTGGCAAGGCCAGAAGGAGAGGAGTGTGTGTGTGTGTGTGTGTGTGTGTGTGTGTGTGTGTGCTATGTGTGTGTTGCATATGTGTGTGTGTGTGTGTGTCTGTGTCTGTGTATGTGTGCATATGTGTGTGGTTGTGTGTCTGTGTATGTGTGCATATGTGTGTGTGTGTGTGTGTGTGTGTGCATATGTGTGTGGTGTGTGTGTGTGTGTGTGTGTGTGTGTGTGTGTCTGTGTATGCCACGAGGAGCGCAGGCAGGGCCCAGGCAGGGCTCGCTGGAACACATTCAGCTCCTTCTCCTTCAGAATGAATCATGACAACACAGCCAGCATGGGGACTAGCTAGATGTTCCTGTGCTTTACAGTACGCTTCATAATTCCCTGGGAGTCCTATGGATTCTAATGTATGGTGACAATGCATTGATGTTGAGTCAAACTAATTGTTGTGTTTTTGTAACATTTCTCTTATTGTGCTTGTCTCCCTCGTTTGAGTTTCAAAGCCGGTGTTTAGAGAACCACAGTAGCACCACTGAGTGCTTTTGACTTGATTTGTCAAACATTTCAGGGAATGTTTTTCCTTCTTTTTTTTCTGTCTATCTTGTCTAGAAATGGTTCAGTGCTGTTTTTCAGCAACAACACTCTTCATCCAGTTTTGTTCAAACTAATCATTCTGAAGAGCAAACTCGCCAAGTTTATTATCTGATGTTTTGTGACAATATGTGGTTTCTAAACTTAAAAAAGTATTTCATTTGCAGGACAACATTGCTAGTTTTTCTGAGTTTTTCAGCTAGTTTTTCTCTTCTCTTCTCTTCCCTTCACAAGGATCCATTTCCCATCAGAACTTTGAGTTTTCTGTTGGGGATATACAGTATTTGTTATGTATTTATTTGGAGCCAGTTCAGTTGACGATGAGCAGACTCCTGAAGCTTCTGATGCATCTGAGTCTATTAACTTGGGATACATTTATATTTAACGCACGCACAGGCGCACACACACACGCACGCAAATGCACACACACATTTATATTTAACCACATGATGAAGAAGCAGGAAAGAAATGACCATCTCCTGTGGAGATGTTAAACCCCATCATCAAAACATTGAAGCCCTGGTAGCCCAATGTCTGTCTGTCAGTCTGTCAGAGAGGTATTTTAGGTTCAGACGTCAGGTTTCAGATGTCAGGTTGGTTCAGACAGAGAGACAGAGAGAGTCTACTGGGGATGGGTTATATTATCTTTGACGTAGGTCTATTTCCAGCTACTCTCCTGCCAGATAGAGAGGATAAAGTACGACGTTACATTAGATGCCCCATTAACATTGTATCAGCTTTAGAGTGGAGATATCAGTACAGATATCAGAGCTATGGACTGATCTGATCTCACAGCAGAGGAGCAAAGTCAACTTTTATTAAAAGGATCGGACCCTTTTATTTTCTTTATTTTTTGTGCCTAAAATGACATACCCAAATCGAACTGCCTGTAGCTCAGGACCTGAAGCAAGGATATGCATATTCTTGATATAATTTTAAAGGAAACACTTTGAAGTTTGTGAAAATGTGAAATTAATGTAGGAGAATGTAACACATTAGATCTGGTAAAAGATAATACAAACAAAAAATAATGTGTTTTCTATAAAAAAATTTGTTTCATCATCTTTAAAATGCAAGAGAAAGGCCAGACAGTGATGTAGGATTCTATATGTAATTTAGATGTTGTCCACCAGATGGCAGCAGTGTGTGTACAAACTGTCAGACTGATCCAGTGAAGAATTACATCACTACACAATATTTTGTATCAAGTCTGCCAGGAGTTTTCCCAAATGTGCCGAATTGGTTTTCAAGTACATAACTATAGAGAACATACAAAAATGCTATGGTAATACAGAATTTAAGTTTGCACACTCCCAGGAATGTCATAAATGATGGATCATTAGCTTCCCTACAGAAAATACACTAACCTTCACACATCTAGATGGCCGGGCGGGGTGGGTGTGGAGTCAGAGGTCAAACTGTAGAACCCAGTTCCTACATTTAAATATAGAAATTGATTTTTCAAACAAAACTACACTACATTGTATCTTTGGGACCCTTAGGGTGACAAATCAGAGGAAGATTACTGAATGTAAGAACATTATTTACCTTCAGAGGTGAATGTATCAAACCAGTTTAATTGATAAAAGTTTTTTGTTGTTGTGCACTATCCTCAAACAATAGCATAGTATTTTTTTAGCTGTAATAGCTACTGTAAATTGGACACTGTAGTTAGATTAACAGGAATGTAAGCTTTCTGCCCATATAAGACATGTCTATGTCCTGGAAAGTTGGCTGTTACAACACCATTCTAGTCACATATCGCATATTGAGCAACAACCGTCCCGTATAAGGGACACTGATCCCGTGGAGGTTAAAGGTCCAAAGCAGCCGTTTTCATCACAATATTAAATCATTTCTGGGTAACAATTAAATACTTTACTGTGATTGTTTTCAATGAAAATTGTAAAAACGTTGATTCTTATCAAATAGCAATTTCTCAAGCTTTGGACCGTCTGGGAGTGGTCTGAGTGGGGAGGGGATAACTGAAAACTAGCTGTTATTGGCCGAGAGGTTTGGAACTCTCTTTCTTATTTGGTCTATTAACAAATGTACAGTAACTCATGGTGATGTCACCAGGCAGGGTGGAGCCAGCGACAGCAGTGGACCGTCTGGGAGTGGTCTCATGGTGATGTCACCAGGCAGGGTGGAGCCAGCGACAGCAGTGGACCGTCTGGGAGTGGTCTCATGGTGATGTCACCAGGCAGGGTGGAGCCAGCGACAGCAGTGGACCGTCTGGGAGTGGTCTCATGGTGATGTCACCACAGGGTGGAGCCAGCGACAGCAGTGGACCGTCTGGGAGTGGTCTCATGGTGATGTCACCAGGCAGGGTGGAGCCAGCGACAGCAGTGGACCGTCTGGGAGTGGTCTCATGGTGATGTCACCAGGCAGGGTGGAGCCAGCGACAGCAGTGGACCGTCTGGGAGTGGTCTCATGGTGATGTCACCAGGCAGGGTGGAGCCAGCGACAGCAGTGGACCGTCTGGGAGTGGTCTCATGGTGATGTCACCAGGCAGGGTGGAGCCAGCGACAGCAGTGGACCGTCTGGGAGTGGTCTCATGGTGATGTCACCAGCAGGGTGGAGCCAGCGACAGCAGTGGACCGTCTGGGAGTGGTCTCATGGTGATGTCACCAGGCAGGGTGGAGCCAGCGACAGCAGTGGACCGTCTGGGAGTGTCTCATGGTGATGTCACCAGGCAGGGTGGAGCCAGCGACAGCAGTGGACCGTCTGGGAGTGGTCTCATGGTGATGTCACACCAGGCAGGGTGGAGCCAGCGACAGCAGTGGACCGTCTGGGAGTGGTCTCATGGTGATGTCACCAGGCAGGGTGGAGCCCAGCGACAGCAGTGGACCGTCTGGGAGTGGTCTCATGGTGATGTCACCAGGCAGGGTGGAGCCAGCGACAGCAGTGGACCGTCTGGGAGTGGTCTCATGGTGATGTCACCCAGGCAGGGTGGAGCCAGCGACAGCAGTGGACCGTCTGGGAGTGGTCTCATGGTGATGTCACCAGCAGGGTGGAGCCAGCGACAGCAGTGGGACCGTCTGGGAGTGGTCTCATGGTGATGTCACCAGGCAGGGTGGAGCCAGCGACAGCAGTGGACCGTCTGGGAGTGGTCTCATGGTGATGTCACCAGGCAGGGTGGAGCCAGCGACAGCAGTGGACCGTCTGGGAGTGGTCTCATGGTGATGTCACCAGGCAGGGTGGAGCCAGCGACAGCAGTGGACCGTCTGGGAGTGGTCTCATGGTGATGTCACCAGGCAGGGTGGAGCCAGCGACAGCAGTGGACCGTCTGGGAGTGGTCTCATGGTGATGTCACCAGGCAGGGTGGAGCCAGCGACAGCAGTGGACCGTCTGGGAGTGGTCTCATGGTGATGTCACCAGGCAGGGTGGAGCCAGCGACAGCAGTGGACCGTCTGGGAGTGGTCTCATGGTGATGTCACCAGGCAGGGTGGAGCCAGCGACAGCAGTGGACCGTCTGGGAGTGGTCTCATGGTGATGTCACCAGGCAGGGTGGAGCCAGCGACAGCAGTGGACCGTCTGGGAGTGGTCTCATGGTGATGTCACCAGGCAGGGTGGAGCCAGACAGCAGTGGACCGTCTGGGAGTGGTCTCATGGTGATGTCACCAGGCAGGGTGGAGCCAGCGACAGCAGTGGACCGTCTGGGAGTGGTCTCATGGTGATGTCACCAGGCAGGGTGGAGCCAGCGACAGCAGTGGACCGTCTGGGAGTGGTCTCATGGTGATGTCACCAGGCAGGGTGGGAGCCAGCGACAGCAGTGGACCGTCTGGGAGTGGTCTCATGGTGATGTCACCAGGCAGGGTGGAGCCAGCGACAGCAGTGGACCGTCTGGGAGTGGTCTCATGGTGATGTCACCAGGCAGGGTGGAGCCAGCGACAGCAGTGGACCGTCTGGGAGTGGTCTCATGGTGATGTCACCAGGCAGGGTGGAGCCAGCGACAGCAGTGGACCGTCTGGGAGTGGTCTCATGGTGATGTCACCAGGCAGGGTGGAGCCAGCGACAGCAGTGGACCGTCTGGGAGTGGTCTCATGGTGATGTCACCAATCAGGGTGAACTTTTCAATCAGCGACAGCAGTAAAAGGGCATTTTCATAATGGTTCACATTTTCACAGTGATGTTCCAACCTCACAGTGGAGACATGCATATACAGCAGGAACGTTTATGACTGCACTGGGCCTTTAAGGATTAAGATTTTTTTTTTTTTTTGCTGTGTATATTCCTGTCACTTATTTAAGCTCGTGAAAATGCAGAGGATCCACATAGATCCCACTATAGAGGGAAGAGGATATACAGAGAGAATATGGACAGGGAAATGGATTTGTGGTTACAGTCTAAGGGACTTTGTTGTTATTCAACAATATAGATTCACTTGCCAGTCATATACCTACAGTACATTGGAATGTATAGGGTTGTAATGTATAGCCGTTAACCCATGACCCCACCATAGAGAATAGCCATTAACCCATGACCCCACCATAGAGAATAGCCGTTAACTCAGGACCCCACATAGAGAATCCCCACTATAGAGGACCCCACCATAGGAATATACAGAGAGACCCATGACCCCACCATAGAGAATAGTACAGTAACTAATGACCCCACCATAGAGAATATTCAACAATATAGACCCCACCATAGAGAATAGCTTAACCCTGACCCCACCATAGGAATAGCCGTTAACCAATGACCCACCATAGAGAATAGCCATTAACCCATGACCCCATAGAGAATAGCCGTTAACCCATGACCCCACCATAGAGAATAGCCGTTAACCCATGACCCCACCATAGAGAATAGCCGTTAACCCATGACCCCACCATAGAGAATAGCCGTTAACCCATGACCCCACCATAGAGAATAGCCTTAGAGAATAGCCATTATGACTCATGACCCCCACCATAGAGAATAGCCGTTAACTCATGACCCCACCATAGAGAATAGCCATTAACCCATGACCCCACCATAGAGAATAGCCATTAACCCATGACCCCACCATAGAGAATAGCCATTAACCATGACCCCACCATAGAGAATAGCCGTTAACCCATGACCCCACCATAGAGAATAGCCGTTAACCCATGACCCCACCATAGAGAATAGCCGTTAACCCATGACCCCACCATAGAGAATAGCCATTAACCCATGACCCCACCATAGAGAATAGCCATTAACCCATGACCCCACCATAGAGAATAGCCTTTAACTCTACATAGTCTAAAGGCAGCCCTGGGTTACTGAGTGGCGCCAGCGGTCTAAGGCACTGCATCTCAGTGTTTGAGGCGGCACTACAGACCCCCTGGTTCGATTCCAGGCTGTATCACAACCGGCCGTCCCATAGGGCGGCGCACAATTGGGCCAGCGTCGTCCATGTAGGCTGTAGGCCGTTTGTAAATAAGAATGTGTTCTTAACTGACTTGCCTAGTTACATAAAGGTGAAATGATAAAAAAATTAAGACATTACCAGCGCTACATAGTCTAAAGGCAGCCCTGGGTTACCAGACATTAAGACCGCGTCCCTAATAGCACCCTATTCCCTATATAGTGCACTACTTTTGACCAGAATCCTATGGTAGTCCCTATGGGCCCTGGTTCTACAGGGAATAGGGCTCCATTTGGGAAGCAGAAACTAAACAGGCTGTCTAGGTATTTCAGTCCATTTCTCAGGGGCATGAACACTGACATCACTGTCTAGAGTCTCAGGGGCCAGTGACTACTGACATCCCTGACTCTCAGGGGTTAATGACTACTGACATCACCAACGGCTGTCTCAGGGGCCAATGACTACTGACATCACCACGGCTGTCTCAGGGGCCAATGACTACTGACATCACCACGGCT
>CM072246.1:43422970-43425470 GCA_036851935.1 Coregonus suidteri | reverse complement strand
AGTTGACTCAAAGTGCGAGAAAGACAATAGTTGAACAGTTTTGAACAAATTAATTTCTTCCACTTACTTAGCTAGCAAATGAAGCTAGCTAGTTTAGCCTATTGAAACACCCTGCTCAAACAGAGGGATGCTTTGTTAGCTAGCTGGCTAGTTTAGCCTACTGAAACACCTTGCTCAAACAGAGGGATACTATGTTAGCTAGCTGGCTAGTTTAGCCTACTGAAACACCCTGCTCAAACAGAGGGATGCTATGTTAGCTAGCTGGCTAGTTTAGCCTACTGAAACACCCTGCTCAAACAGAGGAATGCTATGTTAGCTAGCTAGCTAGTTTAGCCTACTGAAACACCCTGCTCAAACAGAGGGATGCTATGTTAGCTTGCTGCCTATGACTTTCCAACACACCACTGGAACTCTTCCAAGTCAAGGTAAGCTTTTGGTTGTATGAATTTATTGCCACCGGGGCCCGCCGGTGTAACTGCTTACTGACTGTACACTGTAACGTTACTGCATGATTGTAGCGGGTTTACTAACACGTTATTTCTATTAGCTATGCTGACTATGACGTTACTTTAGCTAATATGGTGACAACGATGTAGACTGTGTGTAGAGGCTTGGAAAGGTTTTTTCACCTGGTCACATACATGTGTTGAGCATTGAAGTCCACAAGCGAAGGGAAGAGCAGGAATACAACGTGGCTGCTATGAGAGTGAACTGTGTTGACGCCTGATCAGGGGTGTATTCATTCCGCCGATTATATGTTGAAAAATGTGTCTTAAACGGAAGCAAACGGAACAAAACAGGGATAAACATACCTGAATCTGTCCAATAGAAACTCTCTTTTGCAACTGTTGGACTAGTGATTACACCCTATATCAGCTAGATGCAGGCAAGAGTGTGCAAGGCGGTATTGAACGTGTCACTGTCTGTCCATGTGTCACCGTCTGTCACCTCAAATTTGTCTCTCGACCTGTGTGCTCCTATGTTGTAAACTTTCATTCATAGGCTAGGTTGTAGCAACCTCGTGATGGGTACAGGGAACATTTGAGTATCATGTGGTAGCCTAAACTTATCGCTGTTACATTGAACTGGGTGAATGGAATATGAATGAGAGTCATCCAATATGCTGTAATATAAATAAGGCCATGCTCATGAAAATAAATCGTCCTCCCTCATCTTAAACGGCACAGACCGCCACTGGCTGGGTGTGAGTTATCATCTTCTCACAGGCCTTGTAGTTCCCCTGTCTTATCATCCTACCAGCCGCCTCGTCCCCCGTACTCCTCCCACATGTTTTCAGCTCATCTCAAATTTCATGACAATAGAACCAAAAAACACAAAACTGCCACTTCCAGCAGAAAGAAAAGAAAAGAGAGTGCCTCTTCTTCTCCTCCCTCCCTCCCTCCCTCCCTCCCTCCCTCCCTCCCTCCCTCCCTCCCGTTCCTAATTTCATCTGGATTGCTGCAGTGTGTTTGACAAGTGAGCCAGGCGTGTGGCTTTAAGAAGACAGAGAGGGGACTAACCCAGACAGTCTCCTCCCCTCCCCAACCTGACCCTTGTCACACAATTAGCCGCCTGCCTTTCAGATAGCTAGAACAAAGGTGAACTCTGAGAGACAAGGCTGTATCCAGACTACATCCCAAATGGCACCCTATGAAGTGTTTAGTCCCTATATAGGTCACTAGCCCTATGGGCCCTGGTCAAAAGTAGTGCACTATAATATATCTTTCACAGTACTATAGGGAATAGAGTTGCATTTGGGATGCCGCCTCAGTCCATAAGGGGGACGAAAGGGGGAGGAGGGTGGTGGGATGACACTCCTCTCATGCCTCAAAGGCAGCTCTCTTGACCAGTGGAATCGGTAGCTGTCACTAAGCATCTCTGTCTTCCTGTGCTCTCTAATGGCGGACCCAGATCGGACCAACAGGAACAACAGCTGCTGCTAGTATGCGAAGGAAGGACAGGGAGATGAGGGGAATGTAGACCATCGCTCTAAGAGAGAAGGACAGGGAGATGAGGGGAATGTAGACCATCGCTCTAAGAGAGAAGGACAGGGAGATGAAGGGAATGTAGACCATCGCTCTAAGAGAGAAGGACAGGGAGATGAAGGGAATGTAGACCATCGCTCTAAGAGAGAAGGACAGGGAGATGAAGGGAATGTAGACCATCGCTCTAAGAGAGAAGGACAGAAAGATGAAGGGAATGTAGACCATCGCTCTAAGAGAGAAGGACAGGGAGATGAAGGGAATGTAGACCATCGCTCTAAGAGAGAAGGACAGGGAGATGAGGGGAATGTAGACCATCGCTCTAAGAGAGAAGGACAGGGAGATGAAGGGAATGTAGACCATCGCTCTAAGAGAGAAGGACAGGGAGATGAAGGGAATGTAGACCGCTCTAAGAGAGAAGGCAGAAAGATGAAGGGAATGAGACCATCGCTCTAAGGAGAAGGACAGGGAGATGAGGGGAATGTAGACCATCGCTCTAAGAGAGAAGGACAGGGAGA
>CM072246.1:43412970-43417970 GCA_036851935.1 Coregonus suidteri | reverse complement strand
TCTCTGTCTTCCTCTCTCTCTCTCTGTCTCTGTCTTCCTCTCTCTCTCTCTCTCTGTCTCTCTCTCTCTCTCTCTCTCTCTCTCTCTCTCTCTTCTCTCTCTCTCTCTCTCTCTCTGTCTCTCTCTGTCTCTCTCTGTCTCTCTCTGTCTCTGTCTCTCTCTCTCTCTCCTCTCCTCTCTCTCTCTCTCTCTCTCTCTCTCTCTCTCCTCTCTGTCCTCTCTCTCTCTCTCTCTCTCTCTCTCTCTCCTCTCTCTCTCTCTCTCTCTCTCTCTCTCTCTCTCTCTCTCTCTCTCTCTCTCTCAATTCAATTCAATTTCAATTTAAGGGCTTTATTGGCATGGGAAACGTATGTTAACATTGCCAAAGCAAGTGAAGTAGATAGTAAATATATATTAACAGTAAACATTACACTCAGAAGTTCCAAAAGAATAAAGACATTTCAAATGTCATATTATGTCTATAAAGTGTTGTAACAATGTGAAAATAGTTAATGGGTACAAATGGGAAAAGAAATAAACATAAATATGGGTTGTATTTATAATGGTGTTTCGTTCTTCACTGGTTGCCCTTTTCTTGTGGCAACAGGTCACAAATCTTGCAGCTGTGATGGCACACTGTGGTATTTCACCCATTAGATAAGGGAGTTTATCAAAATTGGGTTTGTTTTCGAATTCTTTGTGGATCGCTGTAATCTGAGGGAAATATGTGTCTCTAATATGGTCATACATTTGGCAGGAGGTTAGGAAGTGCAGCTCAGTTTCCACCTCATTTTGTGGGCAGTGTGCACATAGCCTGTCTTCTCTTGAGAGCCAGGTCTGCTAACGGCGGCCTTTCTCAATAGCAAGGCTATGCTCACTGAGTCTGTACATAGTCAAAGCTTTCTTTAAGTTTGGGGTCAGTCACAGTGGTCAGGTATTCTGCCAATGTGTACTCTCTTTTTAGGGCCAAATAGCATTCTAGTTTGCTCTGTTTTTTTGTTTGTTCTTTCCAATGTGTCAAGTAATTCTCTTTTTGTTTTCTCATGATTTGGTTGGGTCTAATTGTGTGTTGTTTCGTTGTTGTTGTTGTTGTTGTCCTGGGGCTGTGTGGGGTCTGTTTGTGTTTGTGAACAGAGCCCCAGGACAAGCTTACTTAGGGGACTCTTCTCCAAGTTCATCTCTCTGTAGGTGATGGCTTTGTTATGGAAGGTTTGGGAATAGCTTCCTTTTAAGTGGTTATAGAATTTAATGGCTCTTTTCTGGATTTTGATAATTAGCGGGTATTGGCCTAATTCTGCTCTGCATGCATTATTTGGTGTTTTACGTTGTACACTGAGGATGTTTTTGCAGAATTCTGCATGCAGAGTCTCAATTTGGTGTTTGTCCCATTTTGTGAATTCTTGGTTGGTGAGCGGACCCCAGACCTCAGAACCATAAAGGGCAATGGGTTCTATAACTGATTCAAGTATTTTTAGCCAGATCCTAATTGGTATGTCAAATTTTATGTTCCTTTTGATGGCTTAGTAGGCCCTTCTTGCCTTGTCTCTCAGATCGTTCACAGCTTTGTGGAAGTTACCTGTGGCGCTGATGTTTAGGCCGAGGTATGTATAGTTTTTTGTGTGCTCTAGGGCAACGGTGTCTAGATGGAATTTGTATTTGTGGTCCTGGCAACTGGACCTTTTTTGGAACACCATTATTTTTTGTCTTACTGAGATTTACTGTCAGGACCCAGGTCTGACAGAATCTGTGCAGAAGATCTAGGTGCTGCTGTAGGCCCTCCTTGGTTGGTGACAGAAGCACCAGATCATCAGCAAACAGAAGACATTTGACTTCAGATTCTAGTAGGGTGAGGCCGGGTGCTGCAGACTGTTCTAGTGCCCTCGCCAATTCGTTGATATATATGTTGAAGAGGGTGGGGCTTAAAACTGCATCCCTGTCTCACCCCACGGCCCTGTGGAAAGAAATGTGTGTGTTTTTTGCCAATTTTAACTGCACACTTGTTGTTTGTGTACATGGATTTTATAATGTCGTATGTTTTTCCCCCAACCCCACTTTCCATCAATTTGTATAGCAGACCCTCATGCCAAATTGAGTCAAAAGCTTTTTTGAAATCAACAAAGCATGAGAAGACTTTGCCTTTGTTTTGGTTTGTTTGTTTGTCAATTAGAGTGTGCAGGGTGAATACGTGGTCTGTCGTACGGTAATTTGGTAAAAAGCCAATTTGACATTTGCTCAGTACATTGTTTTCACTGAGGAAATGAACTAGTCTGCTGTTAATGATAATGCAGAGGATTTTCCCAGGGTTGCTGTTGACGCATATCCCACAGTAGTTATTGGGGTCAAATTTGTCTCCACTTTTGTGGATTGGGGTGATCAGTCCTTGGTTCCAAATATTGGGGAAGATGCCAGAGCTAAGGATGATGTTAAAGAGTTTAAGTATAGCTAATTGAAATTTGTGGTCTGTATATTTTATCATTTCATTGAGGATACCATCAACACCACAGGACTTTTTGGTTTGGAGGGTTTGTATTTTGTCCTGTAGTTCATTCAATGTAATTGGAGAATCCAGTGGGTCTTTAATAGTTGATTCTAAGATTTGCATTTGATCATGTATATTTTTTTGCTGTTTGTTCTCTGTTATAGGGCCAAAAAGATTGGAGAAGTGGTTTACCCATACATCTCCGTTTTGGATAGATAGCTCTTCGTGTTGTTGTTTGTTTAGTGTTTTCCAATTTTCCCAGAAGTGGTTAGAGTCTATGGATTCTTCAATTACATTGAGCTGATTTCTGACATGCTGTTCCTTCTTTTTCCGTAGTGTATTTCTGTATTGTTTTAGTGATTCACCATAGTGAAGGCGTAGGCTCAGGTTTTCTGGGTCTCTATGTTTTTGGTTGGATAGGTTTCTCAATTTCTTTCTTTGGTTTTTGCATTCTTCATTCTTGGTAGGTTTCAACACTACTTTCCTTCCATCTATAGCATTTCTTAATATTATTCAGTTCCTTTGGCTTTGATGCCTCATGATTGGGTATTGCTCTGTTCAAGTAGACTGTGATTTTGCTGTGGTCTGATAGGGGTGTCAGTGGGCTGACTGTGAACGCTCTGAGAGACTGGGTTGAGGTCAGTGATAAAGTAGTCTACAGTACTACTGCCAAGAGATGAGCTATAGGTGTACCTACCATAGGAGTCCCCCTCGAAGCTACCATTGACTATGTACATACCAGTGTGCGACAGAGCTGCAGGAGTCGTGACCCGTTTTTGTTGGTTATGTTGTCGTAGTTGTGCCTAGGGGGGCATATGGGGGAGGGAATGCTGTCACCTCCAGGTAGGTGTTTGTCCCCCTGTGTGCTGAGGGTGTCAGGTTCTTGTCCAGTTCTGGCATTTAGGTCGCCACAGACCAGTACATGTCCCTGGGTCTGGAAATGATTGATTTCCCCCTCCAGGATGGAGAAACTGTCTTCATTAAAGTATGGGGATTCTAGTGGGGGGATATAGGTAGCACACAGGAGGACATTTTTCTCAGTTGAGATAATTTCCTTTTGAATTTCTAACCAAATGTAAAATGTTCCTGTTTTGATTAATTTCAAATCAAATCAAATCAAATCAAATTTTATTGGTCACATGCGCCGAATAGAACAGGTGCAGACATTACAGTGAAATGCTTACTTACAGCCCTTAACCAACAGTGCATTTATTTTAAACAAAAAAAGTAAGAATAAAACAACAACAAAAAAAGTGTTGAGAAAAAAAGAGCAGAAGTAAAATAAAGTGACAGTAGGGAGGCTATATATACAGTAAAATAAAGTGACAGTAGGGAGGCTATATATACAGGGGGGTACCGTTGCAGAGTTAATGTGCGGGGGCACCGGCTAGTTGAGGTAGTTGAGGTAATATGTACATGTGGGTAGAGTTAAAGTGACTATGCATAAATACTTAACAGAGTAGCAGCAGCGTAAAAAGGATGGGGTGGGGGGGGACAGTGCAAATAGTCCGGGTAGCCATGATTAGCTGTTCAGGAGTCTTATGGCTTGGGGGTAGAAGCTGTTGAGAAGTCTTTTTGGACCTAGACTTGGCACTCCGGGTACCGCTTGCCGTGCGGTAGCAGAGAGAACAGTCTATGACTAGGGTGGCTGGAGTCTTTGCCAATTTTGAGGGCCTTCCTCTGACACCGCCTGGTATAGAGGTCCTGGATGGCAGGGAGCTTTGCCCCAGTGATGTACTGGGCCGTACGCACTACCCTCTGTAGTGCCTTGCGGTCAGAGGCCAAGCAGTTGCCATACCAGGCGGTGATGCAACCAGTCAGGATGCTCTCGATGGTGCAGCTGTAGAATTTTTTGAGGATCTGAGGACCCATGCCAAATCTTTTTAGTCTCCTGAGGGGGAATAGGCTTTGTCGTGCCCTCTTCACGACTGTCTTGGTGTGTTTGGACCATGATAGTTTCGTTGGTGATGTGGACACCAAGGAACTTGAAGCTCTCAACCTGTTCCACTACAGCCCCGTCGATGAGAATGGGGGCGTGCTCAGTCCTCTTTTTTTTCCTGTAGTCCACAATCATCTCCTTTGTCTTGGTCACGTTGAGGGAGAGGTTGTTGTCCTGGCACCACACGGCCAGATCTCTGACCTCCTCCCTATAGAGTGAGTTAGGTCTGCTCTATACCAAATTAGCATACCCCCTGAGTCCCTTCCCTGTTTCACACCTGATAGTTTGGTGGATGGGACTACCAGCTCTCTGTAACCTAGAGGGCAACCAGTGGGTCCGTCTCCTCTATACCATGTTTCTTGTAGGATGACAATGTCTGTATTTCCGATTTCTTTGGTGAAGTCCAGATTCCTGCTCTTTAGGCCAAAGGCAGATGACCTCAGGCCTTGGATATTCCAGGATGAGACAGTGAAGGCTTTGTGTTCCATAAAGTGTCCAATGTTGTAGTCGTCGTGTGGTTTGGCCTCCTCAGGCCAGTAAGTGTGAGCAGAGCCTGCTGAGCATCTGGTACATGCCATTGGCTTGGGCTAGTGTAAGAGTGGG
>CM072246.1:43380470-43405470 GCA_036851935.1 Coregonus suidteri | reverse complement strand
GTTGGGGGTAGTCTTGACCGTCTCGGCCCTAGTTGGGGGTAGTCTTGACCGTCTCGGCCCTAGTTGGGGGTAGTCTTGACCGTCTCGGCCCTAGTTGGGGGTAGTCTTGACCGTCTCGGTCCTAGTTGGGGGTAGTCTTGACCGTCTCGGTCCTAGTTGGGGGTAGTCTTGACCGTCTCGGCCCTAGTTGGGGGTAGTCTTGACCGTCTCGGTCCTAGTTGGGGGTAGTATTGACCGTCTCGGCCCTAGTTGGGGGTAGTCTTGACCGTCTCGGCCCTAGTTGGGGGTAGTCTTGACCGTCTCGGTCCTAGTTGGGGGTAGTCTTGACCTTCACGGCCCGAGTTGGGGGTAGTCTTGACCGTCACGGCCCGAGTTGGGGGTAGTCTTGACCGTCACGGCCCGAGTTGGGGGTAGTCTTGACCGTCACGGCCCGAGTTGGGGGTAGTCTTGACCGTCTCGGCCCTAGTTGGGGGTAGTCTTGACCGTCTCGGCCCTAGTTGGGGGTAGTCTTGACCGTCACGGCCCGAGTTGGGGGTAGTCTTGACCTTCACGGCCCGAGTTGGGGGTAGTCTTGACCGTCACAGCCCTAGTTGGGGGTAGTCTTGACCGTCACGGCCCGAGTTGGGGGTAGTCTTGACCGTCACGGCCCTAGTTGGGGGTAGTCTTGACCGTCTCTGCCCTAGTTGGGGGTAGTCTTGACCGTCTCGGCCCTAGTTGGGGGTAGTCTTGACCGTCTCTGCCCTAGTTGGGGGTAGTCTTGACCGTCTCGGCCCTAGTTGGGGGTAGTCTTAGTGTGTTTTCACCTCAGTTTTCTTTTACCCTCCTTCACTGAGCTAGTTCTAACTATCACTACTGTTCAACTCAAGGCACCTTCATCCAAGTAGTTGTAATTGTCGACGAACAGTATAGGCCGTGTCACAAATTGCACCCTATTCCCTAAATCAGCGTTTCCCAAACTCGGTCCTCGGGACCCCAAGGGGTGCACGTTCTGGTATTTGCCCTAGCACTACACAGCTGATTCAAATTATCAAAGCTTGATGATAGTCCTGTGTAGCTCAGTTGGTAGAGCACTGCTGTGTTGTGGGTTCGTTTCCCACGGGGGACCAGTATGAGAAAAGAAAATATATGCGTCTGCTAAATGACTAAAATGTAAATGATTAGTTTACTATTTGAATCAGCTGTGTAGTGCTAGGGGCAAAAATCTAAACGTGCAACCCTTGGGGTCCCGAGGACCGAGTTTGGGAAACCCTTTCTTAAAAAGTGCACTGCTTTTTGACCAGAGCCCTGTGGGTCTATGGATGGAATAGGGTACCATTTGGGACACACACTGTACCTCTGAGCTCTCCTCTTCTTCAAGGCTGAAGACAGACTGGAAGATAAAACTACCTCTGTAGTTGCTCTGGTCCAAAGTAGTGCACTATGTAGGGAATAGGGTGCTGTCTCCATCCAAACAGACAGTGCCTGTTAATGTACAGAGAGGAAAGGGCAGGCAGTTAGACTGAGCTGAGGTGATATAACCCTTGACCCCTAGATCCCGCCCGGCGATCACAGTGCTGGCTATCTCACCATCTTTAATTTAGAAATGCAGCAGGACCTGTTAGTGGGAGGGAGATGGTTGTCTTGTCTTTCTTTCTGTCTTTCTTTCTGTCTTTCTTTCTTTCTTTCTTTCTTTCTTTCTTTCTTTCTTTCTTTCTTTCTTTCTGTCTGTCTGTCTGTCTGTCTGTCTGTCTGTCTGTCTGTCTGTCTGTCTGTCTGTCTGTCTGTCTGTCTGTCTGCCTGTCTGCCTGCCTGCCTGCCTGCCTGCCTGCCTGCCTGCCTGCCTGCCTGTCTGTCTGTCTGTCTGTCTGTCTGTCTGCCTGTCTGTCTGTCTGTCTGTCTGTCTCGGTCTGTCTGTCTGTCTATATGTCGCTCTGTCTGTCGCTCTCATAGTTGACAGGCTACAGAAAAAGGCTACACTAATGCAAAGGAGATCGGAATTAAATGAACTAAACATCTGGGAAAGCGAGAGAGCGGGGCCTCCCTCACTTACGTTTCACTGAAACACTGAAATATAACTCTCCCAACTTCCACTTTAGAAATTACAATTGTTGTAAACTACAGCGGTTCAATGTTTTCTAAGAATAGACTCTAACTTAGTTTATTCAGCTAGCTAACTTGGTACAGTATTCTTCCGTGAAAACCGTCCAGGGCACCGAATCCTATGACGCCAAAGCCAACTAGCATGCCAGCCTCCAATAACACGGTTTAGCACCAATACTCGGTTACAACAAACCACCAGTGTGTTAACACGCCAAACAGATCATTCGTGTCCGTGTCTAACGTTGTGTGAAGTTTTGGGTTAGTTTTGACAGTTTGAGTGAGTACGTCGTCAACTTATTCAGCCAGTTAGTTAGCTAGAATAGTTAGCATACTAGCTAGCCATTGCTCTCTGCCAACGAACTAAACCCTCCTCCCACGGCACGAACACACAGAGAGCCAAGCTAACGTTAGCTAGTCACCCATGTCCCGAATTCCCTTGAACGACTCTGGTTACCAGTATGTAAAAACTAAACTAAAATAAATGTAGGTTATAGCTTACCCTTCGTAGCTACTGTTAGCCAGTTAAGTGCAAAGCTAGCTACTGAATCGATTCAGCCAGTTCGCGTCTGTCCCAACGGAGAGAAAGCGTCTCCAAATATTAAAGCTAGGTCGTTCCAGCTATTGTTTACTTAGCTATCCAGGTAGCTACATTTCGAGTACAGTAGCTACTAACTACCTAACGTTAACGCTTCAGATAATGAGGTTAGAAAAACAGCTGAATGGTAGGCAGCTAGCTGGCATAATTACAGGTACTCTTAAGCGTGAAATAACATTGGAAACAACTATCCACAGTTGCTAATAGTTACCAGTAGCTACCCGCTAGCTAGTCCAGGTAGTGGGTTAGCTAGCCTCGTGCTTCACCGGGCTCAGCTGAACACAATACTTACCTACAATAATTACCTACAATAACCTACAATAACTACCTAGATAACCTACCTACAATACCTACCTACAATCTAAATACATGGTTTAAGCTTTACTCGACACCATATAAGCCAAGCTTACCTCCCGCCAGAGAAAGACACAACCTCACCCGACGCTGTCCAACAGAGCACTTCCACTTATTGTTCTCTCTCTCTCTCTCTCTCTCTCTCTCTCTCTCTCTCTCTCTCGCTCTCGTGCCAGATATTGTCTGAGAAATCAACTGCTTAGATTGAGCTATAATTGGGTTGATTTGAGAAAGAGAGACATTACTGTCCGTAGCTTGTAGAGGATAGAGCAACATGTATTTGTTTCAACTAAGGTCTCCATGAAGTCGTGTTGTCATGACAGACATTCCATCCTAAATGTCAACCTTCAGGTAACTACCTAAATAATGGAAACTCTTGAGTAAATGAGGGATACAAAGTATATTGAAAGCAGGTGCTTCCACACAGGTGTGGATCCTGAGTTAATTAAGCAATCAACATCCCATCATGCTTAGGGTCATGTATAAAAATGCTGGGCAGGTCATTATTTTGGCTGACATGGCTATGCCCCCCGTAGGATGACAATGCCCCCATCCACAGGGCACGAGGGGTCACTGAATGGTTTGATGAGCCTGAAAACGATGTAAGCCCTAAGCCATGGCCGTCTCAGTCACCAGATCTCAACCCAATTCAACACTTATGGGAGATTCTGGAGCGGCGCCTGAGACAGTCTTTTCCACCACCATCAACAAAACACCAAACAAAGTTCCAGACACTTGTAGAATCTATGCCAAGGTGCATTGAAGCTGTTCTGGCTCGTGGTGGCCCAACTCCCTTTTAAGATGCTTTATGTTGGTGTTTCTGTTATTTTGGCAGTTACCTGTATATAGTGGGCTACTTTTGACCAGTGCACTATTTAAGTGATAATGCCTGAGAAGCCGGTGTTTGGAGGATATATTTTTGACCGACCGGCTCGATTCGGTCTTATGTAGTTGAAATTGTGTTTTTTTGCATTGGATAAAAGTAGAGACTCAGAGCTAGAAAATTGTATATTATACACTACAGTTGAGGAACAATGGGAAAGTAATTCTGCTTTGAAAGGTGATCACTTTTGAGAAAATGGCCTTTGAATGTTTTGGTACCTACTGGAGAGCTCTTCTTTGTCTACACCCATTCAGCATCGTTCACACCCTCTTAAACTATAGCCCCGCCCGTAAACTCAGAGCGTTGTCAGATTGTCCGTTCGTAAATTCAGAGCGTTTCGCTCTCGGAGCGTTCAGAGCGCACACTGGACGCTCTGGCCGAGTAGTAGGGTTGATCCGAGCGTTCTGTCCTAACAACAGCAGTCAAGCACCCAAGCTAACTGGCTAACATTGTCTAGCTTGCTAGCTACTTCCAGACACAAATGAGAGAACAGCTCACTGACCATTTTACTCGCCCTAGCAGAGCTGGTTAGGCTGTTTTTATGTTATCCAGAGCATTGGTTACTGCAACTGTGCCAACAATTTAACTATGCTTTTTTGCCAACCATATTCAACGGGTGTTGAGCGTTCGTAAATTCATTAGGTATACTGCCCTCTAGCACGCTCAGACGAGAGTGCTCTAAAATCAGAGTAGATAGCCAGAGCGAATTTACCAGCTATGTCTATCGACAGTTGTCGCAGTGACATCATGAACATTCTATTGAAATGGTTGCTTGCATAGTGGAGTCTTTTCTTAAGACATGTAGCTAGCTAGCTAAACAATGAACCATAATCCCAACTCATGACATTAATACCCTGCATGAATCTGCAGGTAGCTAACCAACCAGGTTCAATGTTAGCTAGCTAACATTAGGCTATAACTAGCAAAGCAAATGGTTCTGAGATATGAATAATATTACTACACAGATCATACACGTAAAGTTAGCTAGCGAGCCAGCCAGCTAACGTTAGCTAGCTAGCTAACAGTTCGCTTTAACTTGAAATGAAAACGACTTTCTGACAAAAATAGAAACGTGTAATATCTGATGTAGCTAGCTAGACTATCTTACCCGTATACATGGATGGACGCTTCTCCCTCTCTGTCACGGATGCCATGGTTGCCCTTAGTTTGAAGATGTAATCCGGAGACGGGACAACTGCATTGTTGGTTAAGGGCTTGTAAGTAAGCATTTCAGTGTAAGGTCTACACCTGTTGTATTCGGCGCATGTGACAAATACAATTTGATTTGATTTGATTTTATTTGATTCTCCATCCCCTTAGCTATCCTACTCGAATTCCACTGATTTCAAAACTTGATCTCTCTGCATGTCCAGCCCACTCATTATCTCAGCCAATCATGGCTAGCGGGAATGTTGCTGTCTTTTTCTGTGGCTAAACCAACTAGGCTCGTATTTACAGATGGCATACACGTTTGTTATTAAGGCACATGAAAGTTCACATGTTCCAGAAGGCATTTCTTCCAAAAAAAACGCATTTTGATTAAAAAACAAAACAAGTTTACGTTCAAAAGGCTGTGAGGTAGTGACGCGCGACATACGCCTAGTTTCCTGAAATATACGGCGCGGGTGTTGTTAGGCCAATATATACACCGGCTTCTTGGCCATTAACAGTTTTATACAACTTGTTACCATCATATTCAAATAATGATTGACATATTTTTCATTAAAAACGTTATTTAGAGGAATTTATTCATACTATTTCATCCTTCCACAAGATAATGTCCCAAGCCGGCTGGTTCGGTTTTCATTTGCTAGAGAAGCAACCCAGTCGTTCAGGCTTTTTGTTCTGTATCTATGTGATGCGACCCAGTCGTTCGTTCAAAATGTTCCATTGCCATACTGGCTGTCAACATTCTTATCCCTTGCTTGCTAGCTAGCCAGCTAGTGCAGCCAGAATAACAACAGTAGCAGCATTTGCATTTGTTTAGGTTTTCTAGTGACATTTATTTGGATACATTCATAACAATGAGCTAATGAGGCGTGATTTCGCCTGGCATAGAAAATGTGCTCACTGAACTATCAGGACACTGTTGTTCAGAGGAGCTAAGCCAACAACACAGCTAACACAATCACTTCAAAACTGCAAGCATGATATAGTCCCGACACAAATCTAGGGTTGCTACCCAAAGCGGTTGGTCGTTCGTTCTATTGGTTCGGTTTGCCAGAAACGTGACCCCAGTCGTTCAGTCTTTTTGTTCTGTATCTATGGACGCGACCAGTCATTCGTTATCTAAATGTTCCATTGCCATACTGGCTGGCAACGTCCTTATCCCTTGCTTGCTAGCTAGTCAACTACGGCTAACTGACAGTCACGTCAAACAGTGCAACCAGAATAACAACAGTAGTTGTTCAGAGGAGCTAGCCAACTACCCAGCTAACACAATCACTTCTAACTGAAGCTGGAAAGATGCAAAACAGCTGCACGTCCTTTCCTTTTACCTGTTTTCTATTTACATATATTTGTATATATCCATAAAATGATGCCAGCTGATTCATGATTTCGACTGGCTGAGAAACGCTGCCTGCCTGTCTGTCTCGTCCCGACTCCCGACACGTTCATTACTATGGGACAGCTGGAGATCGAATTTGAATATTGAAACGATGTTGCAAATGTCGGAGAGACCGCCAGCAAAGTTTATACAAATCTCCGCTGTTGTAAACTAAATGTTAGTCTGAAAGAAAATGTGAGATAATGTCTAGATGCTTTTTTAGTGGAGATCAAGTTTATAAATTGCCTGGCTGGGCTGATTGCTCAGTCAGACGGAACAGAGTAAATAGGCATTTTAACGTCATAGATTTAGCCGGTGGTAACTTGTGGAATAGACACCGGCTGGAATGTGGTTTTAACCAATCAACATTCAGGATTAGAATCACACGTTGTACAAATTGGGAATAGGGTGCTGTCTTGGATGCAGATAAAGTATCACTGATGGCCTCAGGGGTTTATCTGTGCTTTTTACAACATCTGCCTTCGGTCCGGAGAAAACACTGTAATCTGTCTAAGAGGAAGAGAATGTTTGGATTGATAGGATTTTCATTACAGTTATGTTTTCATAGTTCAGGAGAAGAGAGAGAGACAGGGTTCGGAGTGGACGGACGGACGGACTGTGGAGCACTGATGAATGATACATTAATGTTCCCAGTCATCCCTGTGTGAGTCCCAAACGCATGTATACACACGTGTGTTCACCTGACTGCCAGTCACGTCCCCAGTCAACAGCTGTCTTACCTGTCACTGTGGATCTCAGGCTGCGTCCCAAATGGCACCCTATTCCCTATGTAGTGCACTACTTTTGACCAGGGCCCACAGTGCCATTTTGGGACGCATTCTCAGTCTGTGAGGAGTGCCGAGGCTTTGCCAGGACCAAGTACCAGAAGGTATGATCTTTCTGAAGGCTGCTCTTATTATTGAATAACCCCCCCCCCCATCCAGACTCTGGCTAGAGGGAGGTAAGCTGCTTCCTGCTTCCTGTCCTGTACCTAGGGGCCCCAGAAAAAAAAAAATATATATATATATAGTTGTGAAAATGTGTTTTATACCAGGTGAAGTTGACTCAACGTAGAAATTCAGTGTTGAGATAAACACTGAACACTGCATTATATCTACCCTTTGTCTAAAGTCTTATGTCGTTACTAGTACAAAGAGTTGCCCATAATTGGCATCACGAACATGGTATGGATGTTAAGAATGTAATTGTTAAAACTGCTCTAGTACCATACTGTGTAGGTATGTAGTTTCCCTTAAACTTATAAGACAATATCACCTTTTTACAAAGTACTGTGTAGCCCAAAGGGCTTCAGTGGAAAGTAGTTCCATCAGACGGAATCAATTGTCTTGGAAAGGTTCATATACACTTCAGCCAAATACATTTAAACTCAGTTTTTCACAACACTGAATGAGCAGAATAAAGTGGGCCATTGATCCGTACGACTGAAATAAAGTATTTCCTCATTTACCACAGCAAATGTACCGTGGCAATTTACCGACACGTATTTTTTGATTTTTTTCTAATTTATGTAATCAACTGTATTTAAAGGAAAATTGTTTGATATAGTAATTGTTATCAAGATACGACCTCCCTGGACATTTGAAATGTGTAACTAAATCAAGCAAATCCTAATGGAGTTATATCATCTATATTTCTTTATCAAATGAAAATGTAGTCTATAAAATATTTTGAATGGCAATATATTCTATTATTTTGCCATTTAAGGTGAAATGTCAGAATGAAATATAGTCCTACTACCTCTATATTCTTATAATCTAATAAGTATTTTTTTTACATTCATCAGCCTTACATTTCCGATGCTCCTGATAGGTTGATATTTCATTGGGGGCGGGAGTATAGAAAGTAGAGCAGCTGTCTGGTATCGTCATCACTTGACACGGTAACAACAAGCGATCCACTGATCTGATGGTTTATCCTTGTGGGTTTTTCATTGCATCAGAGAGGAAGAGGCGAAGCAAGAGGTATCACTCTTGCCAGAATCTGTCCAAAATAAGCCCTATGTGTTTCTATGGGCTTATTTTGGACCTAAGCTTGTCGCCTGCCTTCTCGCCTTTGGGACAATTTTATTTTAATTTTACCTTTATTTAACTAGGCAAGTCAGTTAAGAACAAATTCTTATTTACAATGACGGCCTACACCGGCCAAACCCGGACGACGCTGGGCCAATTGTGCGCCGCCCTATGGGACTCCCAATCACGGCTGGATTGTGATACAGCCTGGAATCGAACCAGGGGGTCTGTAGTGACGCCTCAAGCGCTGAGATGCAGTGCCTTAGACCGCTGCTCCACGCACTCGGCAATGACTCCCATTGTTAGGGCAGAGACATGAGCATATACAGATCTCTGGTTGCAATCAAGCTAAGTTTATCCCGCAGGTGCATGTAATCTCCCGTTAGTAGCGTTTTAAGAAATCCAGCATTAACTTCTGTCTGCTCTTTGCAATCGAGCCGTTGATTCTTCCTGTGTGTTACTGATGGACTGCAGGTTATAATTGATAGACATTTCAGTGCAAGTCATCCCTCACTCCTCTCCTCCTCCTCTCCTCTCTCATCCCTCACTCCTCTCCTCCGAGGACACGCAGGTGGCTGGAAACGGATGAAATAACACCTTTTACCATTACCGTCTCTCAGAATGGTTCTCTCTCTCTCTCTCTCTCTCTCTCTCTCTCTCTCTCTCTCTCTCTCTCTCTCTCTCTCTCTCTCTCTCTCTCTCTCTCTCTCTCTCTCTCTCTCTCTCTCTCTCTCTCTCTCTCTCTCTCTCTCTCTCTCTCCTCTCTCTCTCTCTCTCTCTCTCTCTCTCTCTCTCTCTCTCTCTCTCTCTCTCTCTCTCTCTCTCTCTCTCTCTCTCTCTCTCTCTCTCTCTCTCTCTCTCTCTCTCTCTCTCTCTCTCTCTCTCTCTCTCTCTCTCTCTCCTCTCTCTCTCTCTCTGTCTCTCTCTCTCTCTCTCTCTCTCTCTCTCTCTCTCTCTCTCTCTCTCTCTCTCTCTCTCTCTCTCTCTCCTCTCTCTCTCTCTCTCTCTCTCTCTCTCTCTCTCTCTCTCTCTCTCTCTCTCTCTCTCCTCTCTCTCTCTCTCTCTCTCTCTCTCTCTCTCTCCTCTCTCTCTCTCTCTCTCTCTCTCTCTCTCTCTCTCTCTCGTCTTCTCTCTCTCTCTCTCTCTCTCTCTCTCGTCCTCTCTCTCTCTCCCTCTCTCTCTCTCTCTCTCTCTCTCTCTCTCTCTCTCTCTCTCTCTCTCTCTCTCTCTCTCTCTCTCTCTCTCTCTCTCTCTCTCTCTCGCTCTCCTTCTGTAGGAGCCATTGAGTCATTTATTTTATAACCTCTCTGTTTTTACCTCGTACTTGACATGTGATGTCAAACAGCGAGTTAAATGTTAAAAAAGGCAGCAGTCATTATTTCATCCACTGCCTACCGTACCATTGACCTTACTCAACATCCATCTAAACCCCAAGTTTGAGCTGCGGCCCTGATAAATACATGTTGGAAGCAGAAAGCAGATATCGCCTGCGGTGTAGAAACACCCAAATAGGGAAGAATATTTTCCCGGTATTTTTAACAAATGTTCCATCCCGAGAGTAAATCACCCGGTAAAACCGGAAGTGTCATTCAAAAGCATTATAAAGCATATCAATAGGCATATGATTTGATCGACAATTCAAGTCTGATGCTACCTGAGCCATACATTAAATACATTTTATGAGCACCAGCCCAAAAAAAGCCCAAATGATTGTGCCGTTATCCAATACAGTTCATTCTTAAAGTATTCAGACCCTTTCACTTTTTCCACATTTTGTTACGTTACGGCCTTATTCTAAAATTGATTAAATTATATTTTTTTCTCATCAATCTACACACAATACCCCATAATGACGAAGCGAAAACAGGTTTTTAGAAATGTTTGCAAATTTATTAAAGATAAAAAACAGAAATACCTGATTTACATAAGTATTCAGACACTTTGCTATGAGACTCGAAATTGAGCTCAGGTGAAGTTTCTACAACTTGATTGGAGTCCACCTGTAGTAAATTCAATTGATTGGACATGATTTGGAAAGGCACACACCTGTCTATATAAGGTCCCACAGTTGGCAGTGCATGTCAGAGCAAAAACCAAGCCATGAGGTCAAAGGAATTGTCAGTCGAGACAGGATTGTGTCGAGGCACAGCTCTGGGGAAGGGTACCAAAAAATTTCTGCAGCATTGAAGGTCCCCAAGAACACAGTGGCCTCCATCATTCTTAAATGGAAGATGTTAGGAACCACCAAGACTCTTCCTAGAGCTGACCACCCGGCCAAACTGAGCAATCGGGGGAGAAAGGCCTTGGTCAGGGAGGTGACCAAGAACCCGATGGTCACTCTGACAGAGCTCTAGAGTTCCTTTGTGGAGATGGGAGAACCTTCCAGAAGGACAACCATCTCTGCAGCACTCCACCAATCAGGCCTTTATGGTAGAGTGGCCAGAGGGAAGCCACTCCTCAGCAAAAGGCACATGCTTCCCCGCTTGGAGTTGACCAAAAGGCACCTAAAGGACTCTCAGACCATGAGAAACAAGATTCTCTGGTCTGATGAACCCAAGATTGAACTCTTTGGCCTGAATGCCAAGCGTCACATCTGGAGGAAACCTGGCACTATCCCTACGGTGAAGCATGGTGGTGGCAGCATCATGCTGTGGGGATGTTTTTCAGCAGCAGGAACTGGGAGACTAGTCAGGATTGAGGGAAAGATTAACGGAGCAAAGTACAGAGATCCTTGATGAAAACCTGCTCCAGAGCGCTCAGGACCTCAGACTGGGGCGAAGGTTCACCTTCCAACAGGACAACGACCCTAAGCACACAGCCAAGACTTCGCAGAAGTGGCTTCAGGACAAGTCTCTGAATGTCCTTGAGTGGCCCAGCCAGAGCCCGGACTTGAACCCGATCTAACATCTCTGAAGAGACCTGAAAATAGCTGTGTAGCGACGCTCCCCATCCAACCTGACAGAGCTTGAGAGGATCTGCAGAGAAGAATGGTAGGTACTCCCCAAATACAGGTGTGCAAAGCTTGTAGCGTCATACCCAAGAAGACTTGAGGCTGTAATCACTGCCAAAGGTGCTTCAACAAAGTACTGAGTAAAGGGTCTGAATACTTATGTAAATGTGATATTTCAGGTTTTTATTTGTAATACAACATTTCTAAAAACCTGTTTTTGTTTTGTCATTATGGGGTATTGTGCGTAGATTGATGATGAAAAAAACAAACAATTTAATCCAATGTTAGAATAAGGCTGTAACGTAACAAAATGTGGAAAATGTGAAGGTCTCTGAATAATTTCCGAATGCACTGTATGGGCATCCTTCCAGACCCTGGGGATGGTACCAGGGGGAGTAAATGGGCCTCCTTCCAGACCCTGGGGATGGTACCAGGGGGAGTATATGGGGGCATCTCCATCCAGGACCCTGGGGATGGTACCAGGGGGAGTATATGGGGCCTCCTTCCAGACCCTGGGGATGGTACCAGGGGGGGTATATGGGCCTCCATCCAGACCCTGGGGATGGTACCAGGGGGAGTATATGGACCTCCTTCCAGACCCTGGGGATGATACCAGGGGGAGTATATGGGCCTCCTTCCAGACCCTGGGGATGGTACCAGGGGGAGTATATGGGCCTCCTTCCAGACCCTGGGGATGGTACCAGGGGGAGGATATGGGCCTCCTTCCAGACCCTGGGATGATACCAGGGGGAGGATATGGTCCTTCCAGACCCTGGGGATGGTACCAGGGGGAGGAAATTGGCCTCCTTCCAGACCCTGGGGATGGTACCAGGGGGAGTATATGGGCCTCCTTCCAGACCCTGGGGATGGTACCAGGGGGAGGAAATGGGCCTCCTTCCAGACCCTGGGGATGGTACCAGGGGGAGTAAACAGTACATATATGATATAGGCTTATAGGCTACTGCACATTACGCACGACATAAAAACATAAAAGCCCATAGATGTAGCTAGCTATATGCTCTTTTGGGTAAATATACTGAGCAAAAATATAAACGCAACATGTAAAGTGTTGGTCCCATGTCTCATGAGCTGAAGTGAAAGATCCCAGAAATGTTCCATACACACACAAAGCTTATTTCTCTCAAATGTTGTGCACAAATTTGTTTACCTCCCTGTTAGTGAGCATTTCTCCTTTACCAAGATAACCCATCCACCTGACAGGTGTGGCATATCAAGAAGCTGATTAAACATGATCATTACACAGGTGCACCTTGTGCCGGGGACAATAAAAGGCCACTCTAAAATGTGCAATTTTGTCACACAACCTGCGATAGATGTATCACATTTTGTGGGAGCGTGCAATTGGCCTGCTGACTGCAGGAATGTCCACCAGAGCTGTTGCCAGATAATTGAATGTTAATTTCTCTACCAATATAATTTTTGAGAATTTGACAGTACGTCCAACCGGCCTCACAACCGCAGACCACGTGTAACCACGCCAGCCCAGGACCTCCACATCCGCCTTCTTCACCTGCGGGATCGTCTGAAACCAGCCACCTGGACAGCTGTATTTAATAAAGTCCTTTTGTGGGGAAAAAACTCATTCTGATTGGCTGGGCCTTGTTCCCCAGTGGGTACTGTATTACCCATGCTGCGCCTATTGGCCAGTCATGTGAAAGCCATAGATTAGAGCCTAATGAATTTATGTATATTGACAGATTTTCTTATATGAACCGTAACTCGTTGAAATTGTTGCATGTTGCGTTTATATTTTTGTTCAGTATAAATAAAACTAGCTCCAGTAGGCTAATCTTTTAGAGTGTGAATTGTATTACTGTACTGTATTGTATTATACTGTATTACGGTACTGTATTGTATTATACTGTATTATTAAATGGACTTGAATCACGCACCTCGTTCAAACCATGATGAAGCAGGGAGAGAACATGTGATTCTGGTGCAGCACATGAGGCCTATAAAGTTAAGAGTATAGGCTAGAGAATTAGATTTTAATATTGAAATATAATAGAGCCTATTTGTAGAATTAGTAGGCTTGATGCATATATACGTAGCCTTCATAATATTTATTTTATACGTACCCTTCATAATATTTATTTTATACGTACCCTTCATAATATTTATTTTATACTTACCCTTCATAATATTTATTTTATACGTACCCTTCATAATATTTATTTTATACGTACCCTTCATAATATTTATTTTATACGTACCCTTCATAATATTTATTTTATACGTACCCTTCATAATATTTCCCCTAATGTTATTAGCCTTCCTCCTCCTCCTCCTCCTCCTCTCTCTGGTGTTGCTTCTTTCCTTCCTCGCGCTCAACACTTACATGCAATACGTTTCATTGTCCTTATCTTCATCATTCTAATGACACACTTGAATAATATAGAACTAGAATTAGATGCAGACGGCTTTCACTTCTCTTCACGAAGATTGACTGGTTATGGGTCTGAATAAATAACTGCTATAGCCTGCCGCCATCGCGCGTTCGCTGTTCTTTCAAGCTACCCGTGAGTTCTATTGGCTGCTGGTATTTAACATTTAGCAAAACAAGAGCTTGCGTCCCTCTTAGAAAAGTCTATTGGTATAAGAAATGAAGAAAAAAAAAGTCCAGCAAGCTATTCGAGTCTAGCTTTTCCTGCATGGGACTCCAAGAGTTAAGGAGCGTTTTTTAAAGGAAAGAGGCGGAGCAGAGGTGAGTGCATATTGCGCAAGAGACAGAGGCTATAAGTTAGAAGCTTATTATGCATAACCCATCATTAATTAGCTAAATATAAGGCTGGTACTGCATTGAATGTATTACCTGAAAGAGGTCGGCTAGGACATCTTATCTTAATAGGGCTATTTATCAATCTAGAACAGGATGATCTATTTTGGATGCAATTTGAATGGAGTTGATGGAGAGAGAGAAAGACTGAGAGAGACTGCTCGCGCATGCTCTGATTTAAAGCAACAATATTCGAGTGATAGGCTGTTTTAAAAACTCTGCAGCTGCAATTTAAAAAAAACAACATTTACAATCAAAAAAATATGGTGACCCCCGAAAGCCAGATGGAGATGTGTAAATTAGACGTGCATTCGGTCCTTACATTTTCTGTAGCGAATGCAGGCCTAGCACAGACTGCAGCGAATGCAGGCCTAGCACAGACTACGCTGCAGCGAATGCAGGCCTAGCACAGACTATACTTCAGCGAATGCAGGCCTAGCACAGACTGCAGCGAATGCAGGCCTAGCACAGACTATACTGCAGTGAATGCAGGCCTAGCACAGACTGCAGCGAATGCAGGCCTAGCACAGACTGCAGCGAACGCAGGCCTAGCACAGACTGCAGCGAATGCAGGCCTAGTACAGACTGCAGCGAATGCAGGCCTAGCACAGACTGCAGCGAACGCAGGCCTAGCACAGACTGCAGCGAATGCAGGCCTACCTGTCAGAATAAAAAAAGTTACCATGATGATACATAGGTCTACATGCAGTGTGAACTGCGCTCCATACTGAGATGGGCTGTCTGTCCCCACCCTGAGAGTTGATCATTCATCATTTAGAGGTCGTAGAGAAGACAGATTTAGACATTGCATATCATTTAACAGTTACATTTTGCGTTATGCTGTTGATATAAATAATTTATTATAATTTACCGGTTTCTCACAGTTATTTATCCTGGGAAAAGGAAGTGGTTGTGTGTAGTAAATCTTGGTAAATCTCGGTAACCGGGTTCCCAACTACACCCAACCTAAAGCCCAGTATGTTTAGGATCCACAGATGATGCAATCTCTATTGCGCTCCACACTGCCCTTTCACACCTGGACAAAAGGAACACCTACGTGAGAATGCTATTCATTGACTACAGCTCAGCGTTCAACACCATAGTGCCCACAAAGCTCCTCTGCAACTGGATCCTGGACTTCCTGACGGGCCGCCCCCAGGTGGTAAGGGTAGGCAACAACACATCCGCCTCGCTGATCCTCAACACGGGGGCCCCTCAGGGGTGCGTGCTCAGTCCCCTCCTGTACTCCCTGTTCACCCATGACTGCATGGCCAGGCACGACTCCAACACCATCATTAAGTTTGCCGATGACACAACAGCAGTAGGCCTGATCACCGACAACGACGAGACAGCCTATAGGGAGGAGGTCAGAGACCTGGCCGTGTGTTGCCAGGACAACAACCTCTCCCTCAACGTGATCAAGACAAAGGAGATTACTGTGGAATACAGGAAAAAGAAGAGGACCGAGCACGCCCCCATTCTCATCGACGGGGCTGTAGTGGAGCAGGTTGAGAGCTTCAAGTTCCTTGGTGTCCACATCACCAACATACTAACATGGTCCAAGCACACCAAGACAATCGTGAAGAGGGCACGACAAAACCTATTCCCCCTAAGGAGACTGAAAAGATTTGGCATGGGTCCTCAGATCCTCAAAAGGTTATACAGCTGCACCATCGAGAGCATCCTGACTGGTTGCATCACTGCCTGGTGTGGCAACTGCTCAGCATCCGACGTAACGCGCTACAGAGGGTAGTGTGTATGGCCCAGTACATCACTGGGGCCAAGCTTCCTGCCATCCAGGACCTCTATACCAGGCGGTGTCAGAGGAAAGCCCTAAAAATTGTCAAAGACTCCAGCTACCCTAGTCATAGACTGTTCTCTCTGCTACCGCACAGGCAAGCGGTACCTTCTTAACAGCTTCTAACCCTAAGCCATAAGACTCCTGAACATCTAATCAAATGGCTTCCCAGACTATTTGCATTGCCTCCCCCCCCCCCCCCCCCCCCCCCCCCCCCCCCCTCTTTTACGCTGCTGCTACTCTCTGTTTATTATCTATAGTCACTTTAATAACTCTTCCTACATGTACATATTACCTCAATTACCTCGACGAACCGGTGCCCCCGCACATTGACTCTGTACCGGTACTCCCTGTATATAGCCTCACTATTGTTATTTTTACTGCTGCTCTTAATTTTTTTTTTGTTGGTATTCTTTCTTAAAACTGCATTGTTGGTTAAGGGCTTGTAAGTAAACATTTCACTGTAAGGTCTACACCTGTTGTATTCGGCGCATGTGACAAATACAATTTGATTTGATTTGATCCATCCACTGCTGTTGAACAGCCAAACTAAAGCGCAGTATGTTTAGGATCCGCTGCTGTTGATTTACGATGTGTATTTATTTATTTTCCATTGATGTATGGTTTCCTTATCGTTCTCTCTCTCTCCCTCTCTCTCTCTCTCTCTCTCTCTCTCTCTCTCTCTCTCTCTCTCTCTCTCTCTCTCTCTCTCTCTCTCTCTCTCTCTCTCTCTCTCTCTCTCTCTCTCTCTCTCTCTCTCTCTCTCTCTCTCCTCTCTCTCTCTCTCTCTCTCTCTCTCTCTCTCTCTCTCTCTCTCTCTCTCTCTCTCTCTCTCTCTCTCTCTCTCTCTGTCTCTCTCTCTCTCTCTCTCTCTCTCTCTCTCTCTCTCTCTCTCTCTCTCTCTCTCTCTCTCTCTCTCTCTCTCCTCTCTCTCTCTCTCTCTCTCTCTCTCTCTCTCTCTCTCTCTCTCTCTCTCTCTCTCTCTCTCTCTCTGTCTCTCTCTCTCTCTCTCTCTCTCTCTCCTCTCTCTCTCTCTCTCTCTCTCTCTCTCTCTCTCTCTCTCTGTGTTGTTCCCTTGCTCTTCCTGTCTTTGGTCTGATCTATCTTCTGCATTGCATCAGTTATTTATGTTGCTTTATTGTTGTGATTCTCTTCACTGGTAATAAGGAGCACACACACCGTCTATAACCATCTGGAGCAACACACACACACCGTCTATAACCATCTGGAGCAACACACACACACACCATCTATAACCATCTGGAGCAACACACACACACCATCTATAACCATCTGGAGCAACACACACACACCATCTATAACCATCTGGAGCAACACACACACACCGTCTATAACCATCTGGATCAACACACACACACACCGTCTATAACCATCTGGAGCAACACACACACACCATCTATAACCATCTGGAGCAACACACACACACACACCGTCTATAACCATCTGGAGCAACACACACACACACCATCTATAACCATCTGGAGCAACACACACACACATCTATAACCATCTGGAGCAACACACACACCGTCTATAACCATCTGGAGCAACACACACACACACCATCTATAACCATCTGGAGCAACACACACACACACACCGTCTATAACCATCTGGAGCAACACACACACACACATCTATAACCATCTGGAGCAACACACACACACACCGTCTATAACCATCTGGAGCAACACACACACACACCGTCTATAACCATCTGGATCAACACACACACACACCATCTATAACCATCTGGAGCAACACACACACACACCATCTATAACCATCTGGATCAACACACACACACACACACCATCTATAACCATCTGGAGCAACACACACACACACCATCTATAACCATCTGGAGCAACACACACACACACCATCTATAACCATCTGGAGCAACACACACACACACCATCTATAACCATCTGGATCAACACACACACACACCATCTATAACCATCTGGAGCAAACACACACACCATCTATAACCATCTGGAGCAACACACACACACCATCTATAACCATCTGGATCAACACACACACACCATCTATAACCATCTGGAGCAACACACACACACACCGTCTATAACCATCTGGATCAACACACACACACACCCATCTATAACCATCTGGAGCAACACACACACACCATCTATAACCATCTGGAGCAACACACACACACACCATCTATAACCATCTGGAGCAACACACACACACCATCTATACCCATCTGGAGCACACACACACCATCTATAACCATCTGGAGCAACACACACACACACCGTCTATAACCATCTGGAGCAACACACACACACCATCTATAACCATCTGGAGCAACACACACACACACACCGTCTATAACCATCTGGAGCAACACACACACACACACCATCTATTGTCAATGGAGCAACACACACACACACACTGTCTATAACCATCTGGAGCAACACACACACACCATCTATAACCATATGGATCAACACACACACACACACGCACCATAGTAACCATCTGGAGCAACACACACACACCATCTATAACCATCTGGAGCAACACACACACACCATCTATAACCATCTGGAGCAACACACTCACACACACCGTCTATAACCATCTGGAGCAACACACACACACCATCTATAACCATCTGGAGCAACACACACACACACACACCGTCTATAACCATCTGGAGCAACACACACACACACCCTCTATAACCATCTGGAGCAACACACACACACACACCGTCTATAACCATCTGGAGCAACACACACACACACACACCATCTATAACCATCTGGAGCAACACACACACACACACCATCTATAACCATCTGGAGCAACACACACACACCATCTATAACCATCTGGAGCAACACAATACAAGTCACCGTCTATAACCATCTGGAGCAACACACACACACACCATCTATAACCATCTGGAGCAAACACACACACACACCGTCTATAACCATCTGGAGCAACACACACACACCATCTATAACCATCTGGAGCAACACACACACACACACACCGTCTATAACCATCTGGAGCAACACACACACACCATCTATAACCATCTGGATCAACACACACACACACACCATCTATAACCATCTGGAGCAACACACACACACCATCTACAACCATCTGGAGCAACACACACACACACACACACCATCTATAACCATCTGGATCACACACACACACACACCGTCTATAACCATCTGGAGCAACACACACACACCGTCTATAACCATCTGGAGCAACACACACACACACCATCTATAACCATCTGGAGCAACACACACACACCATCTATAACCATCTGGAGCAACACACACACCATCTATAACCATCTGGAGCAACACACAAACACCATCTGCAAATAATACTACATGAAAAACGTTTTGGCGCTAGATTTGTTTAAACTTTCTGGTACTTCTGTCAGATGTGTCTCACGGATCACGCCTGTGTATCAGCGCAGCCGACCCCTTAAAATAGTGCACCATGTCTGATCCACTCACTCACTGCTAGCCTGGGCAGCATCATGTTAACTAAAAATGTTATAAAATAAACTACTTCTATGCAAATGTTGTTGATCAGTACAATAAAATAAGTCCCAAATGGAACGGAAACAGACTTTGTCATCTGTAGCCCCATTAAATGAGCCAAAACGAGCTCAATAACTCAATGCAATCACACACTCCTATTGAATATACATTCACCTGTATTGTCAATAGGCCTAAGCTACATCTTGATTTACCCAGTTTATCAATAGAGATGTACCATTCTAATAAATTACTACCATTACAGTGCCTCGCAAAAGTATCCATCCCCCTTGGCGTTTTTCCTATTTTGTTGCATTACAACCTGTAATTTAAATGGATTTTTATTTGGATTTCATGTAATGGACATACACAAAATAGTCCAAATTGTTGAAGTGAAATGAAAAAAATGACTTGTTTCAAAAAGTTTGAAAAAATAAATAGCGGAAAAGTGGTACGTGCATATGTATTCACCCCCTTTGCTATGAAGCCCCTAAATAAGATCTGGTGCAACCAATTACCTTCAGACGTCACATAATTATTTAAATAAAGTCCACCTGTGTGCAATCTAAGTGTCACATGATCTCAGTATATATACACCTGTTCTGAAAGGCCCCAAAGTCTGCAACACCACTAAGCAAGGGGCACCAGTAGCTGAGTTTATCTGTTTGGATCAAGTGGCATTCTGGGACTTTGGCTAATAAGCCTTTTTGTTGTTGTTGTGGTATCGCTTTGGTATCGAGTATCGTGATGGTATCAGGTATTGTGATACTAAACCTGGCATCGGTACAGAGGGAAAAAATTCTGGTTTCGTGACAACACTAACACACACATGCGCGCGCACACAGGGTTTATATCAGGGTTTATTGCAGACTTTACAGCAGGGTTTATATAAGGGTTTATAGCAGGGTTACTGCATTCTACTGCTGGTACCTTATCACACGGCTAGCACACGGCTAGCACACGGCTAAGAGATGGCTGTTTTCTCTGCTGACCGTATTTGAATGAGAGATAACGATCCCTGGGGCTGCGTCGTACCAAATTAGTAATTTATCTGCCATCTAAAGCAGGGTTTCCCAAACTCTGTCCTGCCCCCCCCCACGTTTGGGGTTTTGCCCTAGATCTACAAATAATAATGATTCTAAATAATCAAATCTTGATGATGAGTTGGTTATTTGAATCAGCTGTGCAGTGCATACATTTGATAAACTGACTTGTTGGAAAGGTGGCATCCTATGACGGTGCCACGTTGAAAGTCACTGAGCTTCTCAGCAAGGCCATTCTACTGCCAGTGTTTGTCTATGGAGATTGCATGGCGGTGTGCTCGATTTTATACATCTGGCAGCAACGGGTATGGCTGAAATAGCTGAACAGTAATTTGAAGGGGTGTCCAAATACTTTTGTAAATGTGACCGACCTGCTCAATTCGGTCGGTAGAAAATGGTATATCATACACTACAGTTGAGGTACAATGGGAAAGTAATTCTGCTTTGAAAGTTGATAAACTTGTAACCCTACTTTTGAGAAAATGGCCTTGAATGTTTTGGGACCTACTGGAGAACTCTTCTTTGTCTACACCCATTCAGCAACACCCTCTAAAGCTTTAGCCCCACCCATCTCTTTAAGGATTCACATGTGAGGCCATGTGCTAAACAGAGTGAGGTAGTTAACTTAACAACCAAAGATTTTAAGACTAAAGGCGGGTTTATACTACGGGTGTGTTCGTAAATGTTATCTAGAGTGCCAGAGTGTGCTCTAGGCGTTCGTAAACTCAGAGCATTGTCAGATTGTCAGTTCGTAAACTCAGAGCGTTGTCAGATTGGCCGTTCGTAAACTCAGATCGTTGTCAGATTGGCCGTTCGTAAACTCAGATCGTTGTCAGATTGGCCGTTCGTAAACTCAGATCGTTGTCAGATTGTCCGTTCGTAAATTCAGAGTGTTTCGGTCTCGGAGCGTTCAGAGCGCACACTGGACGCTCTGGCCGAGCAGTAGGGTTTATCCGACCATTTTACTCACCTTAGCAGAGCTGGTTAGGTTGTTTTTATGTTATCCAGAGCATTGGTGACCGCAACTGTGCTGCTGGCAACAATTTAACAACGCTTTTTTTGCAAACGTTTACAGACACCGGCCATATTCAACGGGTGTTGAGCGTTCGTAAATTCGTCAGTTATTCTGCGCTCTGGTACGCTCAGACGAGAGTGCTCTGAAATCGGAGTAGATAGCCAGAGCGAATTTACCAGCTACGTCTATCGACAGTTGTCGCAGTGACATCATGAACATTATTTTGAAATGGTTGCTTGCATAGTGTCTTTTCTTAAGACATGTACAGTGGGGAGAACAAGTATTTGATACACTGCTGATTTTGCAGGTTTTCCTACTTACAAAGCATGTAGAGGTCTGTAATTTTTATCATAGGTACACTTCAACTGTGAGAGACGGAATCTAAAACAAAAATCCAGAAAATCACATTGTATGATATTTAAGTAATTAATTTGCACAAGGCTGGGATGGGCTGCAGGACAATAGGCAAGCAGCTTGGTGAGAAGGCAACAACTGTTGGCGCAATTATTAGAAAATGGAAGAAGTTCAAGATGACGGTCAATCACCCTCGGTCTGGGGCTCCATGCAAGATTTCACCTCGTGGGGCATCAATGATCATGAGGAAGGTGAGGGATCAGCCCAGAACTACACGGCAGGACCTGGTCAATGACCTGAAGAGAGCTGGGACCACAGTCTCAAAGAAAACCATTAGTAACACACTACGCCGTCATGGATTAAAATCCTGCAGCGCACGCAAGGTCCCCCTGCTCAAGCCAGCACATGTCCAGGCCCGTCTGAAGTTAGCCAATGACCATCTGGATGATCCAGAGGAGGAATGGGAGAAGGTTATGTGGTCTGATGAGACAAAAATATAGCTTTTTTTGTCTAAACTCCACTCGTCGTGTTTGGAGGAAGAAGAAGGATGAGTACAACCCCAAGAACACCATCCCAACCGTGAAGCTTGGAGGTGGAAACATCATTCTTTGGGGATGCTTTTCTGCAAAGGGGACAGGTCGACTGCACCGTATTGAGGGGAGGATGGATGGGGCCATGTATCGCCAACAACCTCCTTCCCTCAGTAAGAGCATTGAAGATGGGTCGTGGCTGGGTCTTCCAGCATGACAATGACCCAAAACACACAGCCAGGGCAACTAAGGAGTGGCTCCGTAAGAAGCATCTCAAGGTCCTGGAGTGGCCTAGCCAGTCTCCAGACCTGAACCCAATAGAAAATCTTTGGAGGGAGCTGAAAGTCCGTATTGCCCAGCGACAGCCCCGAAACCTGAAGGATCTGGAGAAGGTCTGTATGGAGGAGTGGGCCAAAATCCCTGCTGCAGTGTGTGCAAACCTGGTCAAGACCTACAGGAAACGTATGATCTCTGTAATTGCAAACAAATGTTTCTGTACCAAATATTAAGTTCTGCTTTTCTGATGTATCAAATACTTATGTCATGCAATACAATGCAAATTAATTACTTACTTACAATGTGATTTTCATTTTTGTTTTAGATCTCTCACAGTTGAAGTACTTTAAAAGAGCGTTGTGCCAGTAACCGAAAGGTCGATGGTTAATCCCCAGAGGATTGAAGAATCTGTCGATGTTGAGCAAGGCACTTAACCCTTTTAGCTCATGTTCCGTCTCTCTACATGACGTAAATGTAAGTGTACCTATGCTAAAAATTACAGACCTCTATATGTTTTGTTAAGTAGGAAAAACCTGCAAAATCGGCAGTGTAGTTCTCCCCACTGTAGGTAGCTAAACAATGAACCATAATCCCAACTCATGACGTTACTACCCTGCATGAATCTGCAGGTAGCTAACCAACCAGGTTCAATGTTAGCTAGCTAACAGTAAACTTTAACTTGAAATGACAAAAATTAGAAACATTTAATATCTGAAAAATGTAGCTAGCTAGACTATCTTACCCATACATCATGGATGGACGCTTCTCTCTGTCACTGATGCCATAGTTGCCCTTAGTTTGAAGATGTAATCCGGAGACAGGTGTTTTCTCCATCTAGCTATCACACTCTAATTCCACTGATTCAAACTCAGTCCTAGAAGTGTTGAGAGCAACACTTATTTTCAAAAAGATGTGGTCCTCTGTAGCTCAGCTGGTAGAGCACGGCGTTTGTAACGCCAAGGTAGTGGGTTTCGATCCCCGGGACCACCCATACACAAAAATGCAATGTCTGCACGTATGACCTGTAAGTTGCTTTGGATAAAAGCGTTTCTAAATGGCATATTAAAAAAGCAGTGTTAGAAAGGATTACCTACACATACTGACCATCTCATCTTATAGACAGAAGCGTGCTACATGGCAGACCAATCCGAACTCATCTCTCGGCATGTTCAGCCCACTCATTATCTCAGCCAATCATCTTTTGCCGTGGCTAAACCAACTAGGCTCGTAATTTAACAATTGTATTCGTATTTGCAGATGGCATACAAGTTTGTTATTAAGGCATATGAAAGTTCACATGTTCCAGAAGGCATTTCCGGCAACAAAAAAAAACACATTTGGTATAAAGAAAAAGTTTATATTAAAATGCCTCTCCTGTGAAGTAGTGACACGCGACATACACTTAGTTTCCTGAAACTAGTCACATATATAGTGTATATTCATGTAGATGTTGTAGGTAGTAGCGTTGTGTAGATTGTTTTAAACTGATTGTTTTAAACAGTTATGTCAGTGTACTAGTTAGGATTTACATTTTCAGCAGTTCAGTACTGTAGCAGTCTATTTAATAAAGGATATCGATGTCACCTAGGGTCATCTACTGAAGGTAAATAGATGGTGATCGCCAGTGGGACACAGACACAGAGGTCTACATATGGAGCTGTCAGAGTAACTATGACATCATTCTACAGGAAACAGGCACCATGGCACTGCTGTGAGATGAGGACATGCACCGGCAGACCAAAGCCGAAGTCCAGCCCAGAGCATGAGAGTTAGAGACAGGGCTGAACCAGCCACCTCAGAGTTAGAGACAGGGCTGAACCAGCCACCTCAGAGTTAGAGACAGGGCTGAACCAGCCACCTCAGAGTTAGAGACAGGGCTGAACCAGCCACCTCAGAGTTAGAGACAGGGCTGAACCAGCCACAGAGCTGAACTGAACAGCCACATCAGAGTTAGAGACAGGGCTGAACCAGCCACCTCAGAGTTAGAGACTGAACCAGCCACATCAGAGTTAGAGACAGGGCTGAACCAGCCACATCAGAGTTAGAGACTGAACTAGCCACATGAGAGTTTAGGGACAGGGCTGAACCAGCCACATCAGAGTTAGAGACAGGGCTGAACCAGCCACATCAGAGTTAGAGACAGGGCTGAACCAGCCACATCAGAGTTAGA
>CM072246.1:43370470-43377970 GCA_036851935.1 Coregonus suidteri | reverse complement strand
TGGTGGTAAACAGACAGCTACAAAAAATATAGATTAAAACTCTCTTTGTACATATTATGGTCTGCAGCTTATCATGAGGTTATCTACAGTGGCTTGCGAATGTATTCACCCCCCTTGGCATTTTTCCTATTTTGTAGCCTTACAACCTGGAATTAAAATGGATTTTTTGGGGGGTTTGTATCACTTCATTTACACAACATGCCTACCACTTTAAAGATGAAAAAAAAAAAAAAAAAAACAGAAAACTTGAGCGTGCATAGCTATTCTAACCAGAGTACCTTCTTCCATATGTTTGGGGAGTCTCCCACATTCCTTTTGGCGAACACCAACGTGTTTGCTTTTTTTTTTCTTGAAGCAATGGCTTTTTTTTCTGGCCACTCTTCCGTAAAGCTCAGCTCTGTGGAGTGTACGGCTTAAAGTGGTCCTATGGACAGATACTCCAATCTCCGCTGTGGAGCTTTGCAGCTCCTTCAGGGTTATCTTTGGTCTCTTTGTTTCCTCTCTGATTAATGCCCTCCTTGCCTGGTCCGTGAGTTTTGGTGGGCGGCCCTCTCTTGGCAGGTTTAATAATGGATTTAATGGTGCTCCGTGGGATGTTCAAAGTTTCTGATATTTTATTATAACCCAACCCTGATCTCTACTTCTCCACAACTTTTTCCCTGATTTGTTTGGAGAGCTCCTTGGTCTTCATGGTGCCGCTTGCTTGGTGGTGCCCCTTGATTAGTGTTGTTGCAGACTTTGGGGCCTTTCAGAACAGGTGTATATATACTGAGATGTGACACTTAGATTGCAAACAGGTGGACTTTATGTGGTCCTCTGTAGCTCAATTGGTAGAGCATGGCGCTTGTAACGCCAGGGTAGTGAGTTCGATCCCCGGGACCACCCATACGTAAAAGTTTATGCACACATGACTGCGTCTGCTAAATGGCATATTATTATTATTATTATTATTATTATTATTATTATTATTATTATTATTATTTAACTAATTATGTGACTTCTGAAGGTAATTGGTTGCACCAGATCTTATTTAGGGGCTTCTTAGCAAAGGGGGTGAATACATACGGTGGGGTAGGAAAGTATTTAGTCAGCCACCAATTGTGCAAGTTCTCCCACTTAAAAAGATGAGAGAGGCCTGTAATTTTCATCATAGGTACACGTCAACTATGACAGACAAATTGAGCATTTTTTTTTTCCAGAAAATCACATTGTAGGATTTTTAATGAATTTATTTGCAAATTATGGTGGAAAATAAGTATTTGGTCACCTACAAACAAGCAAGATTTCTGGCTCTCACAGACCTGTAACTTCTTCTTTAAGAGGCTCCTCTGTCCTCCACTCGTTACCTGTATTAATAGCACCTGTTTGAACTTGTTATCAGTATAAAAGACACCTGTCCACAACCTCAAACAGTCACACTCCAAACTCCACTATGGCCAAGACCAAAGAGCTGTCAAAGGACACCAGAAACAAAATTGTAGACCTGCACCAGGCTGGGAAGACTGAATCTGCAATAGGTAAGCAGCTTGGTTTGAAGAAATCAACTGTGGGAGCAATTATTAGGAAATGGAAGACATACAAGACCACTGATAATCTCCCTCGATCTGGGGCTCCTCGATCTGGGGCTCCACGCAAGATCTCACCCCGTGGGGTCAAAATGATCACAAGAACGGTGAGCAAAAATCCCAGAACCACACGGGGGGACCTAGTGAATGACCTGCAGAGAGCTGGGACCAAAGTAACAAAGCCTACCATCAGTAACACACTACGCCGCCAGGGACTCAAATCCTGCAGTGCAAGACGTGTCCCCCTGCTTAAGCCAGTACATGTCCAGGCCCGTGTTCGCTAGAGTGCATTTGGATGATCCAGAAGAGGATTGGGAGAATGTCATATGGTCAGATAAACCAAAATATAACTTTTTGGTAAAAACTAAACTCGTCTTGTTTGGCAGACAAAGAATGCTGAGTTGCATCCAAAGAACACCATATCTACTGTGAAGCATGGGGGTGGAAACATCATGCTTTGGGGCTGTTTTTCTGTAAAGGGACCAGGACGACTGATCCATGTAAAGGAAAGAATGAATGGGGCCATGTATCGTGAGATTTTAAATGAAAACCTCCTTCCATCAGCAAGGGCATTGAAGATGAAACGTGGCTGGGTCTTTCAGCATGACAATGATCCCAAACACACCGCCCGGGCAATGAAGGAGTGGCTTCGTAAGAAGCATTTCAAGGTCCTGGAGTGGCCTAGCCAGTCTCCAGATCTCAACCCCATAGAAAATCTTTGGAGGGAGTTGAAAGTCTGTGTTGCCCAGTGACAGCCCCAAAACATCACTGCTCTAGAGGAGATCTGCATGGAGGAATGGGCCAAAATACCACCAACAGTGTGTGAAAACCTTGTGAAGACTTACAGAAAACGTTTGACCTGTGTCATTGCCAACAAAGGGTATATAACAAAGTATTGAGAAACTTTTGTTATTAACCAAATACTTATTTTCCACCATAATTTGCAAATATATTCATAAAAAATCCTACAATGTGATTTTCTAGATTTTTTTTTCTTCTAATTTTGTCTGTCATAGTTGACGTGTACCTATGATGAAAATGACAGGCCTCTCTCATCTTTTTAAGTGGGAGAACTTGCACAATTGGTGGCTGACTAAAAACTTTTTTTCCCCACTGTATGCACGTACCAGTTTTCCGTTATTAATTTTTTCAAACTTTTTGAAACAAGTACTTTTTTTCATTTCACTTCACCAACTAGATGTACAGCTAGATGTACAGTTGAAGTCGGAAGTTTACATACACCTTTACCAAATATATTTAAACTCATTTTTTCACAATTCCTGACATTTAATCCTAGTAAAAATTCCCTGTCTTAGGTCAGTTAGGATCACCACTTTTTCAGTTCTGCCCACAAATGTTCTATAGGATTGAGGTCAGGGCTTTGTGATGGCCACTCCAATACCTTGACTTTGTTGTCCTTAAGCCATTTTGCCACAACTTTGGAAATATGCTTGGGGTCATTGTCCATTTGGAAGACCCATTTGCGACCAAGCTTTAACTTCCTGACTGATGTCTTGAGATGTTGCTTCAATATATCCACATAATGTTCCTTCCTCATCATGCCATCTATTTTGTGAAGTGCACCAGTCCCTCAAGCAACAAAGCACCCCCTCAGCATGATGCAGCAACCCCCGTGCTTCACGGTTGGGATGGTGTTCTTTGGCTTGCAAGCGACCCCCTCATTATGGCCAAACAGTTCTATTTTTGTTTTATCAGTCCAGAGGACATTTCTCCAAAAAGTACGATCTTTGTCCCCATGTGCAGTTGCAAACCGTGGTCTGGCTTTTTTATGGCGGTTTTGGAGCAGTGGCTTCTTCCTTGCTGAGTAGCCTTTCAGGTTATGTCGATATAGGACTCGTTTTACTGTGGATATAGATACTTTTGTACCGGTTTCCTCCAGCATCTTGACAAGGTCCTTTGCTGTTGTTCTGGGATTGATTTGCACTTTTCGCACCAAAGTACGTTCATCTCTAGGAGACAGAACGCGTCTCCTTCCTGAGTTGGTTTGACGGCTGCGTGGTCCCATGGTGTTTATACTTGCGTAATAGACCAATGCAGTGGTATAAGGCACTGCATTGCAGTGCTAGCTGTGCCACTAGAGATCCTGGTTCAAATCCAGGCTCTGTCGTAGCCGGCCGTGACCGGGAGACCCATGGGGCGGCGCACAATTGGCCCAGCGTCGTCCAGGGTAGGGGAGGGAATGGCCGGCAGGGATGTAGCTCAGTTGGTAGAGCATGGTGTTTGCAACGCCAGGGTTGTGGGTTCGATTCCCACAGGGGGACAGTATATAAAAAATTATTTATGCACTCACTAACTGTAAGTCGCTCTGGATAAGAGCGTCTGCTAAATGACTAAAATGTAATGTAAATGTAATGAACGTGGTACCTTCAGGCGTTTGGAAATTGTTCCCAAGGATGAACCAGACTTGTGGAGGTCTACAATAATTTTTCTGTGGTCTTGGCTGATTTCTTTTGATTTTCCCATGATGTCAAGCAAAGAGGCACTGAGTTTGAAGGTAGGCCTTGAAATACATCCACAGGTACACCTACAATTGACTGAAATGTTGTCAATTAGCCTATCAGAAGCTTCTAAAGCCATGACATCATTTTCTGGAATTTTCCAAGCTGTTTAAAGGCACAGTGTATGTAAACTTCCGACCCACTGGAATTGTGATACAGTGAATTTTAAGTGAAATAATCTGTCTGTAAACAATTGTTGGAAAAAAATACTTGTGTCATGCACAAAGTAGATGTCCTAACCGACTTGCCAAAACGATAGTTTGTTAACAAGAAATGTGTGGAGTGGTTGAAAAACAAGTTTTAATGACTCCAACCTAAGTGTATGTAAACTTCCGACTTCAACTGTATATTAACCATGACCTTGTTCAGCCATGACTTGGAGAAACATAGGATATTACAGTTCTTCAGGTCCCGTTGATAGGATAGTCTGGAACGGAGCTCGTCCAGTTTCTTCTCCAGTAACTGTACGTTAGAAGGTAGAAGCGGTTTATTTGCTGTGTCGCTTCCTTTCCCGGGGATTAGGGCCTTGTCTGGAGTAAGCAGACCATCCACAGCAGCTGACTCGATGATGTAGAAGTTGTCGTCCAAAATCCAGGTTAGTGATCACTGTTCTGATGTCCAGAAGCTGTTTTCGGGCGTATGGAAATTATGGCGGAGACATTATGTACAAAACAAAGTTAAGATCAACGTAAAAAAACAACAACACACAAAGTAGCAGAATTGGTCGAACACCAGTCAAAATGGTGGATTATAGGTTGAATTGACGCCCAGTGGGAAGGAAGGAAGGAAGACGGAAGGAAACCATTTTGACTGAGGGGAGGAGACAGTAGTTTAACCTAAACTGTCAAAACCTCATGTCATATTTCTGGGCCCGTAGTCACAAAGCGTCTCAGAGTAGGATCGCTGATCTAGGATCAGGTTTGGCCTTCTAGATCATAAGGAATGGACAGGGGGGGGACCTGATCCTAGATCAATACTCTTACAACAAGGCTTTTTGGATACGGCCCAAGGTACAATAAAGCAGCATTTTTTGCCAAAATCGATCTCAAGCGTCTCTTTACTGCAATATGATTTTCTGTCCCAAACCTTACATAGTCCACAAATACCAAGGTGGCCATTTAATCATCTTGCCTAAGAGGGAACAATAGGCCTTGGTTACATATATATTCATTGACTGCTTAATAAAATGGCCTTTTTATTGCCCACATGTATTATTCATAGACTCAATTAGATCATGAGCTAATGGCGTATTGTAATGTGGTTTGGGATACAGCAAGGCACACTTACAGTCTCTAATAGACTGTTGTAACATTCATTGGGTACTATAGTCATCAAGCCAGTATATTGTTATATAGTTCTATACGATATAGTAGTTAGCTATCTCATTATCCAATATCCAGTGTATATGGTGATGTGCTTGACACTGCCTGTGTGAAGTCGGGACTTATAGTGAAAAGGAAAGGTTGTCAGGTCTTTAAATAGACCAGTCATGAAGCTGTATAGAGCGGAACACACCTGGGCAATGTGCCCCAAATGGTACCCTACTCCCTATATAGTGCACTACTTTTAACCAGAGCTTTATGGGCCCAAATGCACTACATAGGGAATATGGTGCCATTTGCAACGCATCCCTAGTGCGTGAGAGCAGTCAGAGTTAGTGACTCAGTCTGTCAGAAAGTGAAACAGTTGACGTCTGCTGACAGCAGCTGCCTCTGAACATAACAACGAGCACCCTCTCCTCTTCTCTCCTCTCCTCTCCTCTCCTCCTCTCCTCTCCTCTCCTCTCCTCTCCTCTCCTCTCCTCTCCTCTCCTCTCCTCTCCTCTCCTCTCCTCTCCTCTCCTCTCCTCTCCTCTCCTCTCCTCTTCTCTCTCTTCTCTTCTCTTCTCATCTCTTCTCCTCTTTTCTCTCTTCTCTTCTTCTCTCTCTCTTCTCTTCTCTTCTCTTCTTCTCTTCTCTTCTCTTCTCTTCTCTTCTCTTCTCTTCTCTTCTCTTCTCTTCTCTTCTCTTCTCTTCTCTTCTTCTCTTCTCTTCTCTTCTCTTCTCTTCTCTTCTCTCCTCTCCTCTCCTCTCCTCTCCTCTCCTCTCCTCTCCTCTCCTCTCCTCTCCTCTCCTCTCCTCTCCTCTCCTCTCCTCTCCTCTCCTCTCCTCTTCTCTTCTCTTCTCTTCTCTTCTCCTCTTTTTCTCTCTTTCTTCTCTTCTCTTCTCTTCTCTTCTCTTCTCTTCTCTTCTCTTCTCTTCTCTTCTCTTCTCTTCTCTTCTCTTCTCTTCTCTTTCTCTTCTCTTCTCTTCTCTCCTCTCCTCTCCTCCTCTCCTCTCCTCTCCTCTCCTCTCCTCTCCTCTCCTCCTCTCCTCTCCTCTCCTCTCCTCTCCTCCTCCTCTCCTCTCCTCTTCTCTTCTCTTCTCTTCTCTTCTCTTCTCATTCTCTTCTCTCTCTTTTCTCTTCTTCTCTTTTTCTCTCTTTCTTCTCTTCTCTTCTCTTCTCTTCTCTTCTCTTCTCTTCTCTTCTCTTCTCTTCTCTTCTCTTCTCTTCTCTTCTCTCTTCTCTTCTCTTCTCTTCTCTTCTCTCCCTCTCCTCTCCTCTCCTCTCCTCTCCTCTCCTCTCCTCTCCTCTCCTCTCCTCTCCTATCCTCTCCTCTCCTCTCCTCTCCTCTCCTCTCCTCTCCTCTCTTCTCTTCTCTTCTCTCTTCTCTTCTCTTCTCTTCTCTTCTCTTCTCTTCTCTTCTCTTCTCTTCTCTTCTTCTTCTCTTCTCTTTCTCTTCTCTCTTTCTCTTCTCTCTTCTCTTCTCTTCTCTTCTCTTCTCTTCTCTTCTCTTCTCTTCTCCTCTCTTCTCCTCTCTTTCCTCTCTTCTCCTCTCTTCTCCTAACTCAAAGCACATTCTTTCAGACTGGCAGCTACCTCTCACATTTTCATCGTGCTGAATTCTTCAGGTAAAACAGCCAGATCTGAGGGAGATATGTCTCCCCCTCCTCCTTCTTGTTCTCCTCCTCATCCCCTCATCCTCCTGCCTCCTCCTCCTCCTCCTCCTCCTCCTCCCTTCTCCTCCTCCTCCTCCTCTTCCTCCTCTTCCCCTCCTCCTCCTCCCTCCTCCTCCTCCTCTTCCCCCCCCTCCTCCTCCTCCTCCTCCTCCCCTCATCCTCCTCCTCTTCCCCTCATCCTCCTCCCTCCTCCTCATCCTCCCTCTTCCTCCTCCTCCTCCTCCTCCTCCCCTCATCCTCCTCCTCTTCCCCTCCTCCTCCTCTCTCTCCCTAGACAGGTTTTAATACAGAACTCTACATAACACTCTACAGAACACAACACAGCTTTCGTCAGAAACAGTATGCGATAAACTCTCCGTTTTGAAATTCAGATTTGTATAAGTAATCCGTAAGAAATCAACATTATTATTTGGGTTAGAGGGGGATAAATCAGTAAAA